>JANHFX010011155.1:0-20204 GCA_027560015.1 Chloroceryle amazona | reverse complement strand
CACTGTTTTCGGCTGAACTGCAAAGTACCTTCCCAGGGGCTGAAAACGCGCTTTGGGAGCCCCGGAGCTAAAAGGGCCACAACAACAATACAACACCCCACAGCTGTTTCTGTTCCTGCTCTCTTCAAATTCACTGAATTCCTTACGGGGCTTGAATTTATAGGGAAGCTGGAAGAACGTAGGTATTCTCTCAACTTTCCTCTGCCTGTGACTATCTATACCTACTGCTGCTGCTACCACTTGCAATTCCTGTGCTGTGTTACAAGAGCAGACAAAAGAGCTATAGAGGGACTAATAATCACAGACTAATAGCTCTTACAGCTATTGTGCCTTGGATATCCTTACTCTTTCCATGATTGAGACACAATGTTCAGCACATGTATGCCAGAGATCAGTCTGCCTAGTTTACACCATATGGAGTGAGAGGAAAGACGGTCTTGCTCACCTCTGCCTCCCAGTGTCAGCCCCCTACCATACCCCCTTTCTGCAGGAACAGATAGATCCCAGCTGTTACTTACAGAATAACAGAATTGCTATGGTTGGAAAAGACCTTTAAGGTCATCGAGTCTAATGGTTATCTATCTCTACCAGAGCAACTACTACACCATATCCTTAAGCGACATATCTAGGTGGCTTTTAAATACAATCAGGGATGGTGATTCAATCACTTCCCTGGACAGACTGTTCCAGTCTTTGATAACCCTTTCGGTATAGAAGTTTTGCCTAGTGTCCAACCTAAGCCTCCCTCAGTGCAACTTGAGGCCATTTCTTCTTGTCCTATAGGTTGTGACCTGGGAGAAGAGACCAACACCCACCTCTCTATACCCTTGTCTCAGGTATTCATAGAGAGTGATAAGGCTTCTTCTCAGCCTCTTTTTCTCCAGGCTGAATGATCCCAGCTCCCTCAGCCACTACTCAGATATTCTCAAGACCCTTCACCACTTTTGTTGCCCTTCTCTAGAGACCTGCTCCAGCACCTCTAAGTCTTTCTTATACTGCAGTGCCCCAAACTGAACACCATACTCAGGGTGCAGCCTCACCAGTGCTGAGTACGGTGGGACAATCACTTCTCTAGTCCTACTGGCCACAGTATTCCTGATGCAGGCCAGGATGCTGTTCCGTCTCCTTGGCCACCTGGGCACACTGACAGCTCATTTTCATCTGGCTGTACCAAACCAAGGTCAGACAGACAGGTCTGTAGGTCCCTGGATCCTCCTTCTGGCTCTTCTTGTAGACAGGAATCACATTTGCTAACCTCCAGTCCATTGGCACCTCCCCAGTTAGCCAGGGCTGCTGATAAATCTCACTCTCACATATAACCCATCTGGCCCCACAGACTTGTATATGTCTAGGTGATGCAGCAGGACACTGGCCATTTCCTCTTGGATTATGGAGGCCTCCTTTTGTTCCCCATCCCTGTCTTCCAGCTTGAGGGGCTGGCCACCCATTACACAACTAGTCCTGCTATTAAAGACTGAGGCAAAGAAGTCATTAAGTACCTCAGCCTTTTCCTCGTCCCTAGCCACTGTATCCCATGCATCCAGTAACAGATGAAGATTATCCCTACTCCTCCATTTGTTATTAATGTAGCATTCTTTATTGTTTTATGAAGCATTCTTTGTTGTCTTTTACAGAAATAGCTAGACTAATATCTAGTTGGGCTTTGGCCCTTTTAATTTTCTTCCTGTTTAGCTTCACTGTGTATTTGTAGTCCCTCTGAGTGGCTGCCACTTTTCCAAAGGCCATTATCTCTCCTTTTGTTCCTGAGTTCCAGCCAAAACTTCATTCAGCCAGGAAAGTCTCTTCCCCATAGGCCCATCTTTGGGACATGGGGATCACCTGTTACTGTGATTTTCAGTTTCCCTTCCTGAAGAGTGCCCCACCTTCCTTTGTCCTTCCTGGACTCCTCCATCAGCTACATCAGGAAGTTCTCTACCACACACTTTAAGAACCTCCAGGACTGCTCCCTCTCTGCTGTTATTTTATTCCCAGCACACATCTGGGAAGTTGAGGTCCCCCACAAGAACAAGAAGCAGCGATTGCAAAACCTCTCCCACCTCCTTATAGAGTATTTCATTAGTCTCATCATCCTGATTGGGCTATTGTTACAACCACACTGGCTATTCCCCATGACTCACCTTTCAAGGTCCTTTGTCAGGGGACAAAGGAGCTGTTCCGTAAGTTAAAGAAGCTTTCTGATCAACTCACACATGCAGTATCATAATTTCTCCTCAAAGTAAAGACTTGATATTTAATATAAAGTAGTGAAACATAACCTGTACTTACTTCATTTTGTCATATTCCTGAGAGGTAGTGGTTACTCTCTCATCTCCCACATAAACTTCACAAAAAGGTCTGCAGCCATTACGCTGCTTACTGAAAAGAGGAACTGGAGTCATGATGATTGATCTGACAAGGATGGGCTTGCTGTGAGGAATAATGGGTTCTTCAGCCATCATATCACACATGTATTCAATGTATCTGCCAAAACCAAAAGGTACTCATTTAGACAGAGAACCAAGCTGTAAAAACAGGTGAACACATGGGTGAGTTACTTCTGTTCATAGCCAGCCACTGAGCAGTGACAAATGATAACAGTACAACACTGGGAACACTTAAGAGCACTTCCAGCAAACAGATTTTCAAATCTGATAGAATTTCACAGAAAGAAAATGAAATAGGAACATGGAGAAATAGTTATGATCTCAGACAGCCTCTCAATTTAAGGATAGCAATAGTTTCTGTACAAAAAGCCCAGTATCTGCATCACAACAGGAAAAAAATACTACCCAGAAAAACTGAACACAGCACTGCCTATGAAGTCATCTGCACCTGTGCCCAACCTTCCAGACAACTCCAGACATTGCCTTAGGTCAGAAGCTTTACATATATTCACCTGTAAAACAAACTAGCCAGCCTTTCCAAAGGCCTTAAAACATCCAACTAGAACTAGTTACTTTCTATCTTACACGTAACAGATCAAAGTTGGACAGCAGTCCTGAAGCTAGTAACTCAAAATCTTCCTAAAGGCTTTAAATTTATCCTCATTAATATCCCCTGTCTTGTATAGGACCTATTAAAAATACTCAAAGTAAATATGTACAACAGCATAATCTATCATTTATACTTAACTAATCCTTACTTCGCACCTTTATAAATCTAAGCCTTTTTGTAGGAAACACCCATACTACAGTGTCACTCGCTACTGAAACCTTACTGTTGTAAGATCTACCAAATTTAATAAAATAATCAGTTTCAAACATTTGTCAAAGTATATGAAAGTCACCTCTGCATGCACTCCTTTAAAAAGCAGAAGGCAATTCTTACCTAAACAGAGAAGATTGACAGAAATCACTATTGGTCTTTCCACAGAACTTGCAGTGTTCTGACACAGTAAAACCTATTGTAATAAACTAGTAAACATGGAGTAAGTCTTACACATGTGGAAGTGGATTTTATACGTAAGACAGCATTCAAAAGTACTTTATACCCTTGATTTCATTCCTAACATTTCTTCACTACAGATCATAACTGATTCACTTTTGGTAAGAACATCATAAGTAACTTAAGGACTCACAAAATTCAGAACTTTCTCTACTCATGATGTATCTTTTTTTTCCAAGTATTTTGCAGTTCAAACACATACACTATTGAAAACATTTACCTTCATAAAAAGCATCCTGTAAAAATAGTAGCATATTCATAACTGTATAAGTACTTGCTTCAACAGTACCCTACAGACCCATACCATACCTTTTATGAGAAGGCCAAATGCCAGGAGGACAGCGTTTCATACTGAACATATAAACTGCAGCTTCAGCAGTAGTGAAGAGACGACAGAAACATAAAAAAGAACAAACTACAACAGCAGATGCTGCTCTTCCATCCTACCAAAAAAATTAAAAAAATAAACATTTGTAACTTTAATAATAAACCTAGTGGATAAAGCACTAGAGAGCTTATTGAAGAACATCTCTGTATTTAACATAATAAAGTACAATGTCCAGTACAATCATTAGATTTGAAGTCTGTCTCAACATGAAATGTTTTGATTTCCACAATACAAAAGATACTACATGCTATCTGCATGCTCAAACTTAGCACTAACTTAGCACTGTTTTAAATTTTCAGTTGAAAATTTCCTCACTCATATCCATTTTTCAGTTCATTTCCTAGCTGCTACTTGAAATCTCAATGCAGTATAACCATGGATTTCTGCTACAAGAACAGTCCCAAGATTCAGAAGAACTTAAGCCATACTGAATTCTCTAGTCTTCTGACTAAAACCACTTGAGATTAACAGCCTGCCACAAAACTAAGAGAACAAAATTAAAACCCTGATCCTCTTTCTGCAGGGACTAAGGCCACACACACCTAAGATTCATCACTATGTTATAAAAGAATGAAGGGGTAATGGATGACAGAACAGGACCTCTCAAGTTTTTTTTGCTAGCAACACAGAACATATTGTTTTGTAGTCATTTGGCATATCATTGTCGAAGTGGGGAAGAATGAAACATTTTTTCCTCAACTTCAACAGGCATATCCTTCAAAGCCAGGCTTCTATTCTAACCATTAATTAGGTCAATGAGAAGAAGGTCTGCCAGCACAAGACACAGGTGTTTGAAGAGCAGTTGAGCAAATGTGTATTACTGGTATTTAAACCTTCTTTACAACTGCTTGTTTTCTACTGAAACAGTCAAATTATAACATATAAATTTAATAAGTCACTACATTATTGCATAACCTCTACAGGAAAGATTAAGATACCAAGAAGCCCTAATTTCACAGAGGCACCCACAAAACAAACAGCAGCCTCTATGCAAAATGGGGTTTATTGCAACCAAAATTGCCCAGCACCCCTTCTGACCAAATACAAGTGTGGATGTCTGTTGGGAATTAACTACTACACAACTAAGACACCACTCATCCAAAGCGGGGGTCAAGGCTCACTCAATCCAGAGAAGCTCCATCAGTCCACTGCAGTGCCCTTGAATGATGTGCCCAAGGGGAGGGGCCAATGGCGAGGCCCACTGCTCTGCCAAGAACCAGCTCCTCTGCCTCGTGGTCAAGACCCCATTTGTACCCCAGTCGAGGGTGTGCTGTGGTCACTTTGACTGGCTGAGGGCAGAAGCCCAGACAAAACACAGACTGTTTACTAAGAGGTCCAGACCCTGAGGCACCAGTTAAGCACTCGGTTAGGTGTGCAAGTCAGGAGATGCAGTTAAATGGCCAAGGAATCAAACTGCTCCAGCGCACCTTGTTTGCTCTGTCTGTTTTGTCTGTTGGGGTAGCTGCACGTGTCACACCTACCTGGTTCTGAATCCCAGCCACCTAGATGCAGTTTCACCTCTACAAGAAGCAATTCTCATGTTTTGTTATCCAAGAAACTGTATTAGACTAAACATTCCCCCTCTACCAGACAAAGCATTTTTTTCAAGCTAGATTTCCTAGCTTTTAAAGCTAAAAAAACTTCCAGCTAGACGAATCTTATACACATATTGCAGCTATCACTCATTTCTAGTCTTTTGGTATGTGCTTCTCACATCTGTGAAGCAGCCAAATACATATAAAAGCTTCCCTCACACCTGAGGAAAAGGAATCAGTTATCTTAAAAGAAACACTTAAAGGGAAAGATATTACAAAAACTGGTACTAACTCATCACATCACCTTCTTACGTACTTGACCAGAAATCATGTCATATGGATATTATATGTATCACTGTAATACAGCATTAGATTCCTAATTGCACAGAAGTACTGATAATGTCACTGGTTTTCAGGAGCTGTCATTAACTGATTATTTTTTTCCTTCCAAATCTCTGTTCAAGGAAATACACTTTTATAGATTAATAAATCTTCTTTTTAGACTGATAGTGATATTCCATATAGACTACTATGCCATATGAAAGAACAGGTTTTGAATACTTTCCAGAAGCATTATAAGCATTGTAAAAACTGTCACATTTCTCTTTTAACTGCAAAGGAAAATAATCATGTCAAAATCTCTCATTAAATTCTCTTACACAAACAACAGTAACTTCACATTTTCAAATCCCTAACATAGTAATTATTCCTTCAATTAATTTTTCCCCTCCATGATCGACATGAGGTAGCTCTTTATCAAGAATTTTATTGCTTTTTGGCATTATATCATGGTTAACGATTCATTAGAGATCAGTGATTCTGCACATACAGATTAATGTTAAATGGACATTAGCGTCCATTGCACAGTGCAGAGTAAATCCAACTGTGACTCAGAAAACATGAACAAAAAATTAACACTGAAAAGCAGGTTCTTTCTCCCAAAGACTACTTTGCTTTAACCACACTAATATGCTGCCTTCCATGCCACATTCAAGTAAGCAAGGTCTACATTACCCTACTAATTTGCCTAAGGAGAAAATTTATGCAAGCAACTTTCCTAAAGACCTAGCAGAATGGAATTGCCCCCAGGTCTCACAGTAAAGAAAGTCAGTAGTATTCACAGCCTGAGTGGATACTAGCATCATTATTCACAATTTAAAGTTGGACTGAGCAAAGCACTTCAGACTTAAACTAATTTCTTACAAGGCAGTGCACAATGCAGACGTTCTTCTGGTCTTGTTTCAGCCATAAATGCATATTCTTGCATATGCTATAAAGATTCTGAAGATTTGGGGCTCGTCTAGATGGCCAGCCACATTCAGAAACCTGCAATGAGAGAGACAGCAGAGGTGAGAAATGAGATTACATAGCCACATACATGTGCATAGCAAAAACTGTGTATGTAAGAGGCAATTTTACACTTTAATGTCATCTTCAGGTAGAAATTAAACAAAGTGGTCAAGAAAAGTAGTTTCACACAGTGCTATCACCACTTTAGAGGATGAAGTGTCATACATCTCCAGTCCAGTCTATAGTCTGCCACACTAGAATTATCAGCAACTCAGGTTACTCCCTGAAATTTTCTTAGAGCAAGGAATAAAGTAAACAAACAAACCAAACAAACAAACAAACAAAACAAAAAAAAAAAAGGGGGGAAAAAAAAGAAAGACTTGTTTCACTTTTTATATTTGTCCTTTGTTCAAAGAGCCTCAACAGTTAAGTAACATTCCTTCTGCAATTAGTGCTATAAAATACTACCAAACTACCATTAGAAACAGACATCCCAAGTCTACAGCCTTTCACTGTATTTTAATATTTTAATTAAAAAAGATGACAGTTTCAGCAAGTGTTACTTTGTAACACTGAGTTTTAATTTAAACATTTGTTTTTTAGTGAAAGCTTATGAAAAGTGGCCACTGAATAAAGCTAAGGCAAGTAATCCTTCTTATTCCTGTTCTCCATAGGATTCAATGTGGGTTTCAGTACATGTCAAATATTACAATAGCAGTTAAAGAACCATATTGCAATACTACAGCTATGAATCGGAAAACAGGTTAGAAAAGTGCATTCAAAAAAGCAAAAAGATCTCACTGTTTTTCTGATTTACCAGTTACTTTCTGCTCAAACACAGTTCTGTTATGTGATGTAAACCACACAACGTTACCTTCTTTATGTTAAAATGTAACCTCAAAATATTCTGATTATTAGAACAATTATGGAAACTGCACAACTATTCCAAGTAGGACTCAAAACCAGCAAAGATGACTTCAAAACTTCCATTAACTTAACTGAGGTTAAAGAAAATTCCATACAGATAGCATACAGTAAGAAAGCAAGAATATATCATTTCATAAATATCTACTAAACAAAGTGTCAGAATCAAGAATTTCAGAAGCTGCTTTCCTTTGCTTAAATCTAAGGCTTGCCATAATAATCTTTTGTAGGCATTAAAGAAAAGCTAAGCTTCCTTAACTTCCTATGGGGCTGCTCACATCTAGGACTGAGTAATGAAGTTAAGTCAGTGTTGCTCCTTGTACATGGTTTTCAAAGATGGACAGGGAAAATTCCATCAATTTGTTCCCCAAATATTTTTTTGTTGTTGTTTTTAACCAGAAGAGAATGTTTTGTAGAAACTTCATAAATACTCCAAGCAAATACAGTAGTCAGGAACCTACAATGTTTTGACACATTATAATCTATTACTTTCCAGCAAAACAAAGACTGTAAGACAAAATTACTATCAGAAAGATAAATGTAGATCAGAACAGTTTCAGAGCACTAGTAGATTTAGCTGTGCTTATATTACTATTCACAGTACCAATACATCAGAAGTATCACTGTATAGGCACCTTAAACTTGTGTGACCAAAAATTAATCCCCAGGGTAAACAATTTCCCCATCACAGAAATTATCATTCCATAAAAAGAGATTGGTAGATTTGTAGGATGAGGAGTAAATCCGTTCAGTATGTCAGCCTCAGCAGACTTTCCAGCTAACTAGTCCTAAAAAGCATTGATAAGATACCTGCTCCAAATAATCATGCAGGAAGTTTCTTCCATGATTAAGGTTTGCCTGCCATGTTGAACAGCCTCTGTCTGAACATCATACTTAAGCAGATAGAGATAAATTGATTGCCTCTGCCTAAGGAAGTATTAGTTTTTTTCAGGTGTGACAATACTTTGTCTTGTTTACACATTTACAAGGAAACAAAAGCAAGTGCCAAGCATTAGACAGAATACATTAAACATATCCCAGCTCAGTTTAAGTGAACTTGGATAACTGAATTCTAAGTACAGCTTTGCAGGATAAGGCCCAAAAGGGGTTTCCTGTAACAAACAGTGCTTCCAGACTCTCCTCTGGGCAGTCCGTATTGTGGGGAATGTGCAAGGAATGTGCAACACAGTGTTTAGGTGAGGTCTTGTGTTGCCAGTGCTAGGCAACTCGTAACACACAGTCTCCACTGCTGAGCTACTTACAGGACAGCTGAAGTGTATTTAGTAACAGACACTGAAATCTAGTATACTGTCATCAAGTAAAAAAGCTTTGTTACTTAAATAGGCACGTCTTCATTTCAGTATCAGAAAGGCTAACAGAGGCTTAGCTAAGCTACACCAATATTTAAGGCAGTAGCAACAAGCAGTCAGCTGGGGCTGAGATACATGTGAGTCAAATGGCATGTAGTGGGACAAAGAGTAAGTCCAGTAAAGAGGCTGTGCAAATCAGTTGCCAAAGGAGTAAAGCCTTATATAAAGGAAAATATCTGAATTTTAGTTAGATTTTTAATTATGCTAAGTATTATCCATATAAATCTGAAACATATAAGATACCTGTACAGGTTTTTAAACATATGGCTCAATAGTCTAGGAAACAGACTTCTGTCAGCAAGATTAACCTTTCATCAGTTAACTAACAACCAGAATTACAGTTACTCTTTGATGTTATGTTTATACCTACTATTTTGTCATCTTTTTGATTATGCAGCCTCCTTCAATATATTTCATAATAAAAAGCTGACAGTATAATTAAGACACTGCGTTGAAAGACCTTTTACAGAAATACACAAAAATCATACACACTCTGTTATGGAATCTTGAAGGCCTGTATGTTCTTGGAGAGAGATTGTACACTGCATAGTGGCCAGGATGTTTGGAGTCCAGACATAACCGTACGTCTTCTATGTTATTTTTGATGGCAGATTCTACACCTTCAGCTGGAAAGGACATCACTGAAGGCAGAACAACAGACACCAGGTGAAGTGCTCATTTTTTTTCATACAATGAGGACAATCAGAAATTATTCTTAAGACAGAGATAGCTATCATACCAGCAATTCTGGAAGTGATGTATGATATATCCAAGTCTCCTTTTGCATAACTGAAACAGAACACATTGGAGTTAATACTGGGAAATAGAACCATTCAAGCCACAGGTCTAAACCCCAGGTCTAAACACAAGGTCTCTCAGGCTACACCCACCACCATGGATAATGTTTCATGTCTTTTATCTGAGGCTTGCACCTTACACTTCAAACTTTTCAGAGCACACCTTGTATTTGAACAGTTATTTAACATCAGTTGCAACAAAACAGTATCAGGGGAGTTTGTACAGGTGCCTTCAATGTTTAACTTGTAGTGGTAAACATTCACTGTAGGTATTGGTTTGAAAGCCTAATGCAAAAAAAAACAAATAAATTAACAATTCACAAAATAAACTAGCTAGCACACTGCACAACAGTGTTACCTTGTGTTACTAACAGATGAAGATGGCAAAGAACAAAGAATGACAGACTAATCATCACACCTATAACATGAGCGCACAAACCAGTATCTTCAGTTAAACAATGCTCAAAACCAAAGCAATCTTCCTCCAGACATCTCTACACTCGCAAGAGCAGAAAAACACCTATTCATTAGCTAATTACCACCATTTTTGTCATTTACCTTTTAAAAGCCAGGAAGAAATGCAGTACTGAAATTCACAGCAATGTTCACACTTGGTTTTGCTTCATAAAATTCAATTAATCATTCAACTACATAGTGCAACACAAAAATCCACAATATAAAACTATAATGCAGCATCAAACCAGAAACAAAATTACCTTAAAGCAAAAAAAGCTAGCAATCAAAGGAGGCTAATTGTTCCATAGATTACTACATCATAATCTCAGTGAAAGAGGCTGTTTCAACAGAGCAAATAAAGATCAATCATAAATTTTGCATACTGATTTCAATACCAGTGACAACTGGATGCTTAAATTGAGGTATGTTTATTGGCAGGGCATCTGTAACCCTTGCAGAAGCACAAAAGCTTGTCAAGAGCACAAGCAGCATAACATGTGAGAGATGGACACAATGAACAGAGGTATGATGAGGCTGCAAAGCTGGGTTATCAGGCACATAGGTACATTTGCTGGACAAAGCTCCCTTCTACACAGACACTGCTCTGCCCTATCAGGCTCCTTCACAGAGCAATGTGTATCTGCTCAAAATGCCTATTAGTTGGTATCAATACAGGGCTGAACCTCTCTCTTATGTAGCTAAAAACTGCTTCTGTCTAACCTGAATCTGCAATGGAGATCATGACACCTGAAAATGAGGTGGCTGTCATTCACTCTCCTGTTCCTGACAGCCTAAGAAATGTGCATTAGTTTTCAGACTTCACTTCTCAGGATAAACAAAACACAAAAATTCTAATTAAGATAAAGGCAGCTATGGGATAGAAGAAAGAAAATAACTATTTTGGTAGCAACTACAAAACAATAACTCTTCAACTGTAGTCTGGATTCAATGAGAAAGTCTGTCTGCAGATAAAGGAATTAACTCCACAACTCAGAAAAGCAATGACAAGTAGGGATGAGATGGACTATGTAATGAGATGGCAGACTCCACCAGAAGAAATGCTGTCATGTGTTAGTGCTGGACTGGCCACTAGACAAATGAGAGATGGTCTCTCTTAATCCCTCTTCTTTCCCAAAGGAGAAGTTAAAAGGAGTACGGAAGAGAGACTTCCAGATATGAAAACTAAAACAGCTTTAATGAGAATTACAATAAAATAGAATATATACAAATGCAAAACTAGTATCAACCCCAACACCCACCCCACCCCCGATGGCCATTACATCCCTATCACCACTGATGCTGTGGAGCAGGCACTGGGGAAGTCCCAGCCTGGACTCAGCAGCAGACAGGAACTGGATTCAGAAGCTGGATTATGGAACTGGATTCAGGAACACACAGATCAAAATCAAAGGCAGAACAGACAGAGTCCTCCTTGGATGCTGGCTAAGAGACTGACCCTCAAAATCCCTCAGCTTTATACCGAATATGACATGTATGGGATGGAATACCTCACTGGTCAGTTTAAGGGTCACCTGTCCTGTCTGCTCCTCCCCACCGGTTCGGCCTTTTACTTTCTACACCCCACAATGGGGTACACAAGATTTAGCAGTGACCTTGGTCTGCACAGAATCAAATAAAAGCAAGAGCCTTTATGAACACTAATCCTTAGCAACAACTATAAACACCAAGCATTACCACTGCTAGAAGTAAATGCTACCTGCAAAAATTTGCCATTAACTTAGGAAAGCACAGTTACTTAGGAAGAGACTTAGCTGAAAAGTAAAATCATTGAACAGAAATAGTTCCTTTCTAACTCAGACCAGGACAAATGCTTAAGTGTGGTGAAGAAAATGCATGACAAGAAGTTACATTTTAGTTTGTCCAGAACATCTGCCTTTCATTTTCATTGAAGAGTTTTGGAAAGGTACTCAATGATGCAACCATAGAACAGGTATTTACACACCCCTGATGGTGTCAGCTGTGCTACAAGTTTGTAAAGGCAGAGAATGACCATGACAAAAACAGATATGTCATCTAGTAGATGCAAGCAAAGAATTATCACCTCAGTTTTGTTAAAGCATAATTAGTTTAAGAATGTACAAGCCCAGTGGTGGGACTCTCAGCAGCACATTGAATGTTAAATGCTAAGAGTATTAAATGCTAAAGAAATTGAGACTACCTTAGGTCCTGAGCAACATTAAGTACTGTTCACATTAATTCATGCTTTGCCATTTCATTGAACTGTGAAATACAGTTATCCAAATACATGTGACAGGCTGATCAAGGAATAAAAATTATAGATCTAAGAGCCACTAAAGCATATTGTGGGAAGAGTTTCTATTTCAGTATTGATTAAGTAGTATCTGGAAAGTAAATATTAACATAACTGATTCTCACTAGCATCAGTATGTACTTGACATATTCCCTACTTTTCTTTCACTTCCCAACTCAATGACTAAATTCATTTAGATAATACAAGAAAATAAAAAGCAATTGTAAGAAGATGGAAGGTCTTCCACAAAAGTAAGATCTATGTTAGGGCAGAGCTTAAAAATCTGACAGTCTCGCATGCTCTGTCGGAGGTAATGTGCATGAGACATCTAACTGTGAACGCTTATTCAATCAACCTAGACCAAAACATCATGAGAGACTGACCTCCCCATAAGGATCTTGGACTTAACGTTCACTGCCTGACAATCCTCTGTCAATCCATCATAGCCCATGGAAATGCTGTATCCCTTGTTAGCTGGAAAAGGCCTGTGGCTCATTGGTCTAATTTCAGTATTACAATACTCCCACCCATTAAGAGATACAAACCAAACCCATGTCAAACAATTACATTGACAAGCTGTTCAATTCTAGTAATGTGACTTTCTGTAATAAATAAAAATAAGATGTAAAAGAGCTTTTCTTTGACTAGTATTTAGTAGTTCCACCAACATGCACTAAAATGTCTCTATCAGCCATTGAATTCCTGACATAGGCTCAAACACTACCACAAAGTAAATGCTAGATAAGGTTTGAAGCAGTTTAGACAATTCCAGCAGTTCCCTGTGTCCCACAAATTTAAGGCAGAAGTGATCCTGCCATGGGGGTCTGAAGGACTTGAGAGTTCTATCTCAATCATACTTCCCCATTTTTGTCAAAAATGGATTCTAAAGTGCCAAGCATATACTTCAGCCACATAACACTAACTAGCAATTGAGAAGTCGAATAATAAGATAGATGCAAGACTTATTTTGGGCAGTCACCATAATCTAAACAAACAATTGTAGAGAAAAGCATGTGAACTGCAAACACCATCTTTTCAGACAGCAAGTGCTCACTGTTCTATACTTCAGAAGCTGCCAGATAAACTGTGCAGATGTATGTACAGTTACTGCTTAATTCCTTGCACACTACAGTTATTATGGGAACAAAGAAAATCACACAAGGCAAAAAGCCATATACATTTGTTAGGGAAGAGAAATAAAAATAAGGTGCAGGCACAATGTAAGCCATTCCATATGGAAAAGTCAATTTTAGACAGTCCTAATTCACCATTAGAAAGGGGGGAAATGGCAGAAGATGAAATTAGAAAAAGTAATTAAACTCTCAATGGTCTTTAAGAAAAAAGCCACTTGCATGATCAGGAATAGAAAACACAACTGACTTGATGGAGGCACAATAATCCAGAAGGTCATGTGGAGACGAGTATAAGAATATGAAGTACAGGAGTACTTCATAAGCATGTAGAGTGTAATGAGAATACAGTATCAGAGTAAGATTTAATACAGAAACACAGGCATGGGAAAGTAGGTATTACAACTTTGTCAGAGGTAGAAAAGATTTTAAGTGTTATTTGTCACAAAGGAAGAAAAGTAATTTATCTGCTGCAAGACCTAAGCAAAAGTGGCAGAATTTAAGACAAGGAATTGAGTACCTTTAAGCTTATAAGTAGCAGAACTGTCAAAGGCAAGGAATCTGTAGAATATTTCCATGCTTTACCAAAGAGTAAATTTTGTTAAACAATATACCACAAAGGAACAGAAGTAGGACTGAAGAGCAGGGCAAGAGGAGGATCAGTTCCACACATGGTAGCAGATACAAGGTGATAAAGAACTAAGGCCTGAAGGCAGCACATGCCAAAGAAATAAAAAATGAAAGCAGTTGTTTAGAAGTTGAAGCTCCTCACTTTACTTCATACATGAAATTCCTACAGTTTTGCTAAGCTGCTCACAAGCTGCTGCTTTTCATCATGCAACAGTTCATACTTTATATACCTCCCAGTTTTCTCTTGAATCAGTGTAATTTCCTCAGAGTTATAAGTTTGATGCTACTGTGCCAATTGCTTCTGTAGAAAGCAGGACAAACCAAAGATGCATAGCTTTTGTAACCTTTAAAAAACAGAGGACCTGGCCTTACTAAGTGACATATAGTAAATTTAAACACACTAAGTGTAAGAGCAAACAGCTAAAAACCCATCTGAGGTGGCTACAGAGCTGCAAGATTTATGGATTTAACTTATCTGATCATTGCAAACATTTTACAGCAGCACTACACACAAATTACTCAGTGACAGAAAACTATTTGCAAGCAACAGACTTTACAAGCCATAGCACAGTATCCCAACTAAAGGGCCACAAATACTACAGTCAGGGACAAGGTTCAGCATTCCTTGGGAGGCTCTTGTTCAGCAATGACTTACCTGCTCTGCCCAGAATTAAGAAAAACATTCTTACACTGCATAAAATGTTATTGTGAGTCAAAAATGTACAAATCATACAGAATGATTAATACTGATCATATAGATGTACTAGAAGCATTTGGAAAATCTGACTATAAAGAAAATAAATCACACACTAGGTATCTGAGAACACACACATCAAAAGAGGAGGGTATTCTTCCACGTATTTCAGGCCAAAGGAGACAAACAGTGCAGACTCTCACTTTGCCTTGAGGGCACAGAATTCCACCTGAAAACTAAACAGAAGAGCTCATATACTACTTCCCTTCAGTTTTCCTTATCATCTCCATTTCCTTTATTTACACCTTTCACCACTCAATTTTTTGTCCTTTCTCATTCATATTAGGCCCTCTCTATTGATTAATTAATTGTGAACCTTGATAGTCCTAATTCCGTACCTCTCTGCCCTGCTTCGGCTCCTACCAAGCTTACAGTACCTAAAATACAGCAGGGCAAGCAGTACTTATGGACAGGCTTTTGCCCTCAGCATTCTCATTTCTAGTAGCTTTTGTATTAATATAATTCAAACTTTCACGGCTAGCTACCATCTATTAGACCTCATACTTTGATAAGTATGCTAAATTTGATAATTTCTGAAGTAAGCTCTTGAACTTACTTCTTTCTGAAGTTCTTCATTTAAACTCTTACCAGAACAATTTTAAATCATTTTAAAAATTTTATTTTTACTCACTTGGCCACAGACTGGATAACTTTAGAAGATGTATCCTTAATATTAGTAAGAAATCGCTCTGTTCCACCCCTCAGAATATCAAAGAACCCTCCATAAGTCTGGTCACATTCTGCAACGGTCAGCCCTAGAGTAGTTGAATAAAAATAATTGCACTTTAAGACATATCCTGGAATGGACTCCATACTAAAGCAAGTTGCCTGCAAAGCTGGAAGTGGATGCCTTGATGCAAGGCTCACAGTTCTAGAGCTGTTGTTAACTATGACCTATTGAAAAAATACTACTTCCTGTGGTCAGGAGGTACTAGTACGCTACGTAACACATTGTTACATAGACTGTTCATACTTAAGAGGAAGCAAGACACAAAAAAAAAAAGTCTCTGAAAGCAAAGCATTTATTTCATAATGCTAATACAGAAAAATACTGTATTTTTTTACGATCTGTGTCTTACAGTGCAACTTATCTTTAGCAAATTGACTTAAAACACTCCCAGTAGAGACTTTTAATGCAGGGCTTCAAAAGCAACTTCATAATTGTTACTTTTTAAACACAACATCCCCGTTGATATGATGGAATACAACAAACAGTGCACATTGTTGCACAAAACAGACAGCCAGACAGACTTTGATTATAATCCTATGAGGAAGCTAGATTTTTAAACAGAAATAGATACACAGATAACATTACTACAATAAATATTACTCAATTTTAAAACTTTCCCTGAAACATTAATATCCTTTGTCTAATTGGAAATTCGGCATAAATAATACAAAGCAAGAAATATCCATCTGGAAGGAAAACTGTATATAGCACAAAATACTGTCTTGATATCTTCTCATTAATTTCAGTGTTCTATATTCACATACGATATATAATCGTATGGGTACAGAAATTGCCTTTTAATAAGAAATTAGATGCAAATAAGCCTATCAAGCTTCCCATTTTCTTTATTAAGTGCAAGTATTTTCCACTGAATAAACTCTTGACTATCTGTTTTTACAGAATGGGTATGCCAGGTTTTAATTGTGTCATACGGGAGACACGGTTTTGTAGACTCCATTAGCACTGCTAGTCCAACTATTGGTTTTGCTCAGAAAGAACAGCAACTCCATCCCCTCATCATTAATGTTCTGTGCTGCAGCCACCTCCTGAAGTCTTCCTTGCACAATCCTCCCATAATTAGCTAGGGTCAAAGTATGGCTATTTCTGAAAGTACTGACTATATAGCAAATAAACTGAGATTAGGTTGTTACTTTTCCCATTTTGAGACTGAGACGAGTCTCTCACTGTCAACTTTAAACTATCACAGTGAGTCAGTCTTTTTGAAAGGGGGCGGAGAGAGGAGGAAAGAGAGGTGGACACCAGGTGCTTACTGAAGTATTTCATCCTCATACAGGTTTTTCGCAGGTGAAAATAAATACATCATGTCAGTGACTCCTTAACACTAACAGACTACTGTGTTCCACGGTCAAAAATCCCTGTAATTGCTTCAGCATTTCTTGATTGGACTACCTCAAACAAGCACATTTTGTCATGAAGTTACAGCAGCCACTCTGCAGCTTCTGCTATCTTTTACATTGTAATATGTCTGATGTTAAGCAGTTTTCAGAAAGCAAAGGCAACTGTCAATTTCTTAAAACAAAGACCCAATACTGTGCACAAGCTCAGGATTTGTACTGATTCCAGTAACAACTTCCACAAAGCAACAAGTTTTCAGTTAAAATATAGCCCTTCTGAAAATATTTTTAACAATTTAAACTCTTAAATTCTCCTCTTTACACAAGACATTTCAAATATCATTGCCTCATTGATTCAGAAAGTTTTGTGTTTAAATAACCCATTTTTACTTAAGACTCCTTTTGCTAGAGTTGTTCTTAAGAACACTATTTGCTTCTTGCAGCCATCCCTTTCACCAAGTTTTAGTTCACTTATTTGAACTCTCGTGTCTCTACAAGTCAATAATGCATTTTAGTTTATTTTCCATAAGATACCAAACTTTATCTTGTCCATCAATGAAGTTGAAAAATTCACATTTGTATGTATCAACATACACCTAAACCCTGCAAAAAAAGGTTAGAAATGGTGGCAAATGCAAAATAGCTAGTACTTGTTCATAACATCTACAGCCCACAAATGATTTTTTTTTTGTTATTTTTTTCCCCACATAGAAGATACAGATATGCAATTGATTTTATAGGAAGACCATGTCTCTTTCTGTGCTTACCTGCATTGTACATATTGTTGAGCTGTCCTGCAGGCTTGGAGCTCTGGGAAATGGAGGTCACAGATGCCCGAGGCTGAGCATTGTTTCCATAGCCTCCATTTTGTTCAAGGAGCTGAGGAGATAAATACTCAGTATGAGTATTGCCAATTTAGCCAAGTTGTAATGTTTCCTAAATTACTTTTACATGGTGACAACAAGCAAGCTGCATCTCAGGACAAGGCCAGGAAGTTAAGACACACTAACTGATTCATTTGCAGTACAGTACCGTGCAAATTAAACATTGAACAGAAGACATCTCAGTGGGTTTCAAGTTAGTGCAGGCTGAGCCTTTGTGCATTAGATTTTTCTGTGCAAGTTAGTTATGATTACATGTTAAACAGAGCAGTTGGGTACTACAGAATGAGCCAAGATCATGAGAAGTTTCTCAACTACAAGTTGCTACTACAAGTAGTAAGGACTACAGCTACTTTCCTTCAATGTCAAGCAAGCTATAAAAGGCTTAATTTCAAAGATCCTACAAGCAATACAGATCAATTCAATTGAATTTCAAAACAGGTTACTGTGAAAATTTCAAGAGACTAGAGAACAGGGGACCTGTTCTGACATATGCTACCAAACTCATACTCACTGGTAAGAAAAGGGAGAAAACAGAACTCATCAATAACACTCCTTATGAGAAATCTCTACCTCTGTGATGGGGGATTTAGGATTCACATTACGAGCTGCTGCAATCTCCTGCAGTTGATTCACAAGTTCAGTGATTGACAATCTCTCCTCTGGGTTCACCTTCAAAGCAGAGCCTAAAAATGGAGATTCAGACAATGCAACGGGAACTCTTCAGACATTTTCAGACTTCTTCTCCCAGCAGGTATTATTATTCCAGTGCAATGAGCAATCAAATGTGTGAACAGAGTAGAGTAACTGCTAAACCCACATCAAAATATTATTGTTATAATGAGTATTCATGGAAGAACACCATTTAAGGTTAAGAATATTTCAGAGAATATACTTTAGGATCAGTTAATAACCTCAGAAGTAACTTCATGTTTAATACTGTTGGAGTTAGAGACATATTTCTGGCACTGTAATGAAATTTTCCATTTATGCACTTGAAATTTAAAGAAAATGAAATTTCTAAAGCAAATGTAAAAGTAAAATAATAATAAATAAAAAAACAAGCCACAAATGAACACACAGTTGTTCCTGTGAACTCACATTCAGATCCTAAGCAAGACAGGCAACAACACAAGCCCCAAAAGTTTCACTTAAAATTTCCAAGGTTTTGATAATGGATTACAATTTTTATTAGAAAAAGAAGTTCTTGCAGTTAACCTTTTTCCACCATTACATCAGTAACATTTTATTATCAGTAATAAAATGCAGCCAGCAATTAGAGCTACATGTAAAGACACCAAATTAAGTAACATTATAAACTTACGAATAAGATCATGAAACACAGAATAGCGAGTGTCATTTTGTGGGATGACGTATTTCCCATTGACTATGCGAAGTTTAGCTCCATCTTCAAATGGGTGTTGCCTAAAGCACAGCAAATACAGGATACAGCCCAGAGCCTACACAGAGATAAAGGTACAAATATTTCATAGAATCATGGAACTATTTAGGTTGGACAAAAGCCTTAGGATCATTGACTCCAACTATTAATGTAACACTGCCAAGTCCACCATTAAACCATGTCACCAAGCACCATATCTACATGTCTTTTAACACCCACCTTCCTGAGCAGCCTGTTCCAGGGCTTGAAAAACCCTTTTACTGAAGAAATTTTTTCTACTGTCAAATCTAAACCTCCCCTAGTACAACTTGAGGACAATTCCTCTCATCCGATACTTGGGTAAAGAAACCAACACCCACCCTGCTACAACCTCGTTTCAGAGTGGGATGGTCTCACCTTAGCCTTTCTCCAGACTAAACAACCCCAGTTCCCTCAGCCACTCATTAAGATTTTTGCTCTAGATCCTTCACCAACTTCATTGCCCTTCTTTGGGCACACTCCAGCACCTCAAGGTCCTTCTTGAGGTAAGGGCCCAACACTGAACACAGGTGTGTCATCACCAGTACAGAGTACAGGCGGACAATCACTTCCCTATTTCTTCTGGCCACATCATTTCCAATACAAAACCAGGATGCTGTTGGCCTTCTTGGCACACTGCTGACTTGATGTTCAGACAGCTGTCAGCGCACACCCCCAAGACCTTTTCTGCCAGGCAGCTTTCCAGTCACTCTTCCCCAAGCCTGTAGCATTGGATAGGGATGTTGTGACCCAAGTGCAGGCCCTGGCACTTGGCCTTGCTGAACCTCACACTATTGGCTTCAACCCATCAATCCAGCCTGTCCAGAT
>JANHFX010011154.1:0-11687 GCA_027560015.1 Chloroceryle amazona | reverse complement strand
TGGGTGTCAAGTAGAAGCAGCCAGTCTCTTTTCAGTGGTGCCCTGTGATGGGATGAGAGGTAATGGTAGCAAGGTGAAACACAGGAAGTTCCACCTCAACATGAGGAAAAACTTTTTCCCTGTGAGAGTGACAGAGCACTGGAACAGGCTGCCCAGTGAATTTGTGGAGTCTCCTTCTCTAAAGACTTTTGAGATGCACCTGGATCTGTTTCTGTGTGGCCTTCCCTAGGTGTTCCTGCTCTGCCAGGGGGGTTGGACTCTATGATTTCCAGAGGTCCCTTCCAACCCCGACTATTCGATGGTTCTATTATTCCATGTTTCTATGATAGGAAAGCCCAAGGAGTTATTTATCATTAGTCTTACCTTATTCTTTTGCTCTACTGATAAAAAACTTTATCCATGGCTTCTGATTAAAAATTATGTTTCCTAGACATAAATAAAAGTTGCTTTTTTTTTTTTTTTGCCAAAAAGCAGTGTAAGGCACTGCAACAGAGTACTTGAATTTGACCTACTGACTGATCTTTAGCTTGTCTTAGCACTGATGCAATTGCAGTTGCTCCTGCACTTGCCTTGCTCCTCCTGCCTTTGAGGGAGGAACAGCAGGACAGTGGTTCAGTTCCTTCTGTGTCTTCCTGGTTTTGGTGATACCTAGCACCTGCACTAAACCACTATTCAGATTGGTCATGCTCTTGTGAAGGTTGGTAAAAAAGGAAAAGTTCTTTGTATTAGTCTAGTTCAAACCTTCTGTCTAGAGCAAGCTATCACCAAACATGAAGAGCTTCCTGGTGGTCACTTAGTGTCTACAAACACAGAAAGAGCAGATTACCAGAATTTTATTGTACCTCTGACCTGATACCACGATTTGTGCTCCAGCTCCCTGCATCTATTCTTGTCTCCTATGCCTCCAGTCAAGCTCCACTAAAACACTACAGTACAGTTTTGACAGGGGTTTTAGCATCCTTCTCAAAAACAAGAGTGCCAAGTTTTTTCTGCATCCTCCAAGAGCTCTCTGAAACTTCCAGTCTCAAGTCCTGCTGAGGTATTCTGCCATCTGCAGAAAGTAATTCTGCATTGCAGCCTCTCTTTCCTTAGGTACCTCTGAGATAATGACAGAGGCTTCCTCCCTCCTGGTACATGTATGATGTGTCTTCCATAATAATTTCAGCCTCCGACTCCCAGTCACAGCCATCTGGTATGTGCTCAGCTGATGTCGTCTTTCCCATGCTGCTCTGCAGATCTTGTGGATGGGGGCACAAATGACAATTACACAGCAAAACCAGTGCTCACATTCAACCCCGTATTAAAAATAAAAATAAAATAATAATTAAAAAAAAAAGGTATTGTCAAGGTGTTGTCTAATGCTACTGAAGACAGGCCATTTGTCTTTTTGTTCTCTGCCAGCTAAATGCTTATAAATGTGTACCAGTTCAGTGCAGGCAGTTGTGCTCTGGGAGCACTTTATTTATCCTAGTCACTGACCAGCTGTGTTATATACATCTTATTTTGCTAATATGCTGCTGCCCAGCATGAGAGTCAAGCTTCTTCTAGAAACTGGTGAGGATAAGAGAAACCAACTGGCACAGAGGGAGGAGGCAAAATCAAATGCCATCTTAGCCAGTGGGATGACAGTAGGAGATGAAGGGAACGAGGTAAAATGCTGGAATGACAATGGTTAGAGAAAGGCAGGACACTAGCAAGAGTTGGCAAAAAGGTCACATGGGGATGGTATTCAGAGAAGAAAGGAAGGCAGGACAAAAATATAGGATGTATTAGTCCTTAATTACAGAATAGAGAAATGGAAAATAGGAAAAGTTACAGATTAAAGAAAAATATAGGAAAATAGAAAAGGACGAAATAAGGAAATAGGGAAAATAAGTGAAACTAGAATTACTCAGTTCACTTTATTCATGCGTCAGTGTTTTACTATTGTCCTGTTGATGTTATCCAGACAGGAGAGTAAGCTAACTAACTGCATCAGACAGGATTGAAGATCAGCGTTCTCCAGAATATACAGTTCTCTGGAAATCTAATGTTTAATGGGACTACTGTGATGGGAGAATGTATAATGCTTTGCTTTGACTGTTGAAACATTTATATCAATTTGATTTGACTTGTTTAATAAAGATATTATATTATCTTTAATATTTTAATATAAGAGTTTAAGCAAAAATCAGCCAGAATGCTGAAGTCTGAGCTACTGTTATAATAGTGAAATGCAAGGTTTTGTGAATTAATTAAATTCTTCTGAGATGTTTATTTGTCTTTAATTTTTTGCTGACAATATGAAATTTCAGAATTCTTTGTGGAATGAAAGAACTGATTCCAAACCATGGACAGAAATAGTTTATACCCATGTAGCTAGTTCATTTAAAAATGAGTAAGAGCTCAGTTTCTTAAACACTGGAGTAATATATTATAAATTGGAAAGAGCTGACTACAATCCTCTAGCTGTGTCTTTTATATAATAAAATTCCACTCAAGCAATTCCTGTTTTAGCAAGAACCTAGTGCTTAGGATGTGATTTAATATAGCAGAACTACTATATATTTTGCTATATTGTCTCAAAGGTTAATTACTTTCAATAATGCAAATTTGTGCCTCATTGCCAATCCAAATCTAGTTTCCCTCAATTTTCAGCCACTGTGTTTTCTTCTGGTTTTGTCTGTTCATTTGAAAAAAAAAATGTGTTCTTTAAGTCAGTGCTATGGATGTACTATTTAACTGTTTAACTTTCCCTTTGTTAAACTAAATAGCATGAGATCCTTATCTCTTTTGTTATCAATAATTTCAACATTCTTCTAAAAGCTGTTCTTGGAATTTTTTCATTGAACATTTTGTGAATTATCATAGAATCATAGAACATTTTGGTTTGGAAAGTACCTTAAAGATCATCTAATTCCATCCCCCTGACATTGTCAGTGACACCTTCCACTAGACCAGGCTGCTCAAAGCCCCATCCAACCTGGTAGACAATTTGCCTGAGCAACGTGTTCCAGAGTCTCACCACTCTCACAGTGAAGAACTTCCAAATTTCTAAGCTGTTATCTACCCTCTTCCAGGTTGAAGCCATTACCTTTCAACCTATGACTACAAGCCTTCGTAAATATTCCATCCCCAGCTTTCTTGTAGGCTATCTTCACACAATGGAAGGCTGCAATGGGGTCTCCCTGCAGCCTTCTCTTCTCTAGGCTGAACAACCCCAACTCTCTCATCATGTCCTTGTAGAAGAGGTGTTCCAGCCATTTGATCATTTATGTGGCCCTCCTCTGGACCCACTCCAATAGATCCATCCCTTCTTCTGTTGGGGCTCCATAGCTGAACAGAGTACTCCAGAGTACTCACCAGAGCAGAGTAGAAGGGAAGAATCACCTCCCTCAACCTGATGGCCATGCTTCTCATTACGAAGAGCAGGATACAGTTGGCTTTCTAGGATGAACTCTCACATTGTTGGCTCATGTTGAGCTTTTCATCAACCAGTAATGCCAAGTGTTTCTCCTCAGGACTACTCTCAATCCAAACTCCACCCAGACTTTATTTGTGCTTCAGGTTTCCCCAACCCAGGTGCTTTGCCCTTTGCCTTGTTGTAACACATGACGTCCACATGACCCCACTTCTACACCTCATCCAGGTCCCTCTAGGTGGCATCCCTTCTCTTCAGCATGTCAGCTGCACCACACAGCTAGTTGTTGTCTGCAAACTTGATGAGGGTGCCCTCGATGTCCATGTACATATCAATGACAAAATTGTTAAACATCACCAATCCCAGTACTGATCCCTGAAGACCACTCATCACTGGTGTCCAGTTGGACATTGAGCTGTTGACAGAAACTCTTTGAGTGTGACCATCCAGCTATTCCTTATCCACGAGGTGGTCCATCCATCAAATCCATGTATTTCTGTTTTAGAGATCAAGATGTTGTGTGGGACAGTGTTGAATGCTTTGCACAACTCCAGGTAGATGACATCAGTTGCTCTTCCCTTGTCCACTGACACTGTGACTCCATTGTAAAAGGCCACCAAATTTATAAGGCATGGCCTTAGTGAAGCTATGTTGGTTATCACTAATCACTTCCTCATTTGCCATGTGCCTTAGCAAAGCCTTCAAGAGGATCTGCTCCACGATCTTGCTGGGCACAGAAGTGAAACTGACTGGCCTATAGTCACCTGGGTCTTCCTTTTTTCGATTTTTGAAAATGGGGGTTATATTTCCCGTCTTCCAGTCAGTGGGAACTTCATCAGACTGCCATGACTTTTCAAATATGATGGAAAGCAGCTCAGCAGCTTCATCCGTCAGAGTGCCTTGGGACCCACAGATCAATCATGTCCAGTCCCATGGACTTGTACACCTTCAGGTTCTTTAGATGGTCTAGAGCCTGATCTTCACTTACAGTGGGCAGATCCTTCTCATAGTCCATGCCTTTGCTTTTTGCAACTTGGGCGGTGTGTCTAGAGCCCTTGCTGGTGAAGACTGAGGAAAATGAGCTGTTGAGTACCTATCCCATATCTCTTGTGACCCGGTCTCCTGTTTCTTTATGTAGGGGGCCCACATCTTCCCTACACTTCCTTCTATCACTGATGTACTTGTAGAAGATTTTCTTGTTACCCTTGATGTCTCTGGCCAGGTTTAATTCTATCTGGGCTTTAGCTTTCCTAACCTGATCCTTGGACAATAACTTTGTATTACTCCCAGACTACCTGTCCTTGCTTCCACTGTCTGTACACTCTCTTTTTTCATCTAAGTTTCTCCAGGAGCTCCGTGTTCATGCATGCATGCTTGCTGGTATTCTTGTTTGCTGTCTTTTTTTTTGGGGCTGCATTGCTTCTGGGCTAGAGCTGGTGGTCCTTGAATATTTACCAGCTTTCTTGGGCCCCTCTCCCCTCCAGGGCTTTATCCCATGGTACTATACCAAGCATATCCCTGAAGAGGCCAAACTCTGATCTCCTGAAGTCCAGATTAGTGAGCTTGTTGTGCACCCTCCTTGTTGCCCTAAGGATCTTAAATTCCAGCATTTTATGGTCAACGCAGCCAAGGCTGCCCTTGAGCTTCATGGTACCCACCAGCCCCTCCTTGTTGGTGAGAACAAGGTCCTGGTCATGTGGCCTGTAGCAGAACCCAACAATGATATCATCTTCCTTTGCCTTCCCTTTAACCCTGGCTATTGGTCAGTTCCTCATCCATTCCCAGGCCAAGCTCCATAGACTCCAGCTGATTGTTGATGTAGAGGGTGACACCCCCTCCTCTTCTCCCCTGCTTGTCTTTCCTAAAGAGCTTGTATCCATCTATTCGCATGCTTCAGTTGTAGAACCCATCTCACCACATCTCAGTGATGCCAATAACACCATAGCCCTGTAGGTTTGTGTACATCTGTCACTCCTCTTGTGACTAGAAGTTAGTAGAGCACTTGTTATCTTGGTGGAAATACAGAGTTTGTAGTATTATTATGTCTACTCTTGTAAGGTGCAGATCAGCCTCTCTGGATGATCATGCACTGAAAGCATGTACAGCTCAGGTTCAGCCATTGCCTCCACATCAGCTTCAGGTCCTGTCTAGATTACTGCCTTTTTATAATTAAATTGCTCTCAGGCATTTATTATTTTTTCAGGATTTTTTTGTGCAATATGAAATTTCAGATTTTTTTGTGGAACAAAAGAACTGACACCAAATTATCTGCAAAAATGGTTTTCAATATCCATCAAGACAGACATATTTAAATAGATTTCAGTAAGATGTTCCCCTCATTCTTTACATGTCCTTAATTCTGTTTAACAGTCCAGCCTTCATCTGTAGCAGTATTTCTGACTTCATATTTCACAGTGCTCTGATTGGAGTAGATGACTTACTGTCATGATGCTATTGTTTTCTTCCTAGAAATGGAAGGAAAGAACAAATTACTGAGGTTGCCTCCTACAGCATTCATCCTTGATAACATTTCACAACCGTACTTTGAGAGCAATTCATCAGTTTTTAATCCATTTAATGTTTGGGCTGTTGATTTTGTGTTCCTCTAATTTCTTGATTAAAACATTTGCATGGTAGCAAACTACGTGCCCTAGAGAAGCCTTAGTTATCATTACTGTTCATTCTACCAGCCAAATTTATAATCTCACCAAAATCTATCAAGATTCAGCAGCCTTTCTAACAGTGAGCTTTTAAACAGAGAGTCATAGATGACTAAAATTAATGTTTTATCAGAGCCAGTAAAGAATTCAAGAGACTTGGCTTTACTGAGTGAGCAGTGTCTTTTACAATCCACTCTACATCCACAAATTATGGTTTAGGTATGGTTTAAGTTGTGAGAACAAAAATTCGAAGGGTGATGTCAAAATGATGAAGCTTATTTTTCAAAAGCCTCTTTCTCTGTCTTTTAGCCATCTAGATTTTGGGTTCATAAGGAGCTGTAAAACTATTATTCTTATATTTGTTTTTTAAAAACATTATTTGTCCTCTACTGAAATAGTAGCTGCTTGGGATAAAGACTTCCTCTCACCTTCTAAAAAAGGACAGATTTTAAGACAGTTTTTATTTCAATACTTTGATTTGTTGTCATGGTTTAGGATCAGGGCGGCCTCTTGGACCTATAACAGATGCTCTCTGTTAGCGTCCCTCCCTCCCCAAAGGGAAAGAGAAGGGAATAAGGGAGAGAGACTTAACAATTAGAAAAGGAAATTAGAACGGCTTTAATGAAAATGAAAAGAATAATAATAAAAATGGAATATATACAAATATATGCCTGCTGTTGAGCAGGCACTAGGAGGTGCCATACTGGACCCTGCAGCAGATGGGAGCTGTGTTCAGGAGCTGGTTTCTGGTACCAGAATCAGGAACACACTGATTGGGATCAAAGGCAGAATGGACAGAGTCCTCCTTGGATACTCTGAGGAAGGAACTGAAAGAGGACCTGAGCCAAGCTGAGAGAAGAGCCCAGGAGCCCCAGGACAGACCCTCCAGATCCCTCTGCTTTATACTGAATATGATGTATATGGGATGGAATACCTCGCTGGTCAGTTTAGGGTTACCTAACCTGCCTTCTTCTCCCTGCAGGTGCAGCCTTTCACTTTCCTGCACCCCCCAATGTGGTACAAAAGATCCAGCAGTGGCCTTGGTCTGCACACCAGTCCTTGGTAGTAACTCTAACCACCGGGTATCACTGCCAGCAGCAGACACTGTCTGTGAAAAGAGGCTGCTAACTTCAGACAGTGCAGTTAGTTAGAACAACTGAGCTGAAAAGTAAAATCACTGAACAGAATCAATTCTGTTCACACTCAAAAAAGGACACTTGTGTATGAAACACTTCTGTAAATGATAGTTATACAACAGATTTTACACTGTTACAGTGTTATTTTTTATTAATACATAACCTATAATTATATCTTAAATCAATTATCTTTATTACTTAGGCAGACTCACCAGTTCCGTTTTATGCAGTATATTCAGTCTGTTAAATTGTACTGATATGATATACAGTTACAGTTCTGTGAGAACATCATGAAAATATCACAAGGAAAACAACCAGGAAATGTGGGAGGAGAGCTGAAAAAGGATAGCACAATTTGCGTCAGGGTAAGAGAAAATGGTTGCAAAATGATAGCTAACTCTTACTCAAATGATGGATAAATGAAGACAAGTTTCAAAGGCATATATTACTGTGGAGGCAGCAGTCCAGGGGAACATTCCATCTTATCTGCTGGTAATGCAGCTAGGGACTACAAGGAAAAGCTATGGGATTTACATGTAGCAGCAGGAGGAGAGATGTCAGAAATAAATTACCACTCCTCACATGCCATGTTCTTCACAAATGCTTGTCTCTTAACAAGTCTACATGCGTATCATCCGCCACCCTACCATTAGCTGCCTTAAAAGACTGGTCTGCGAATGCATTCCTTCTGCTCTTATAAGGCAGAGGCACAGGCACCTGTGCAACTTAATTCTCACCCATTTCAAACAGTACTGGCGGTCTCTGTCACCCTTTGCTGTCAAGGGAGTCTGGACTCGGATTAAATGCTTGACCCTTCTACTTCAGCTAACCTATGTGAGTTTATCTATGGTGAGATTGGTCTTGCTAGCAAATGAGAGTTAGACACAAGTAGGAAACTATTGTTGGCAGTCTATGACAATTATGTACATGCTTTTCTAATAGTGACTGATACTGTAGCCATGACATGTTAAGCAGTAGGGAAGAAATGGCGCACCATTTTGTGGAGTAACCGTGCGCGACTTATTTTTTAATGTGGTTTCCTCAAAGTTCCTGGCTATACAAGGGTGTGCAACACAGAACATGAAAATATAATTTTCTTTGTGTGGTTGTTGAGATGAAATGAAAAACAAAGCACAAGCTAAACAGGTTTGATACAAAATAACATAGCTCTTCACATTAAGTGATTCTGGTAAGTGTATCTGCCTGATTGCCTAAGGAAAATAACTAAGCATGGATCAGATCCTCAGCTAACACAGTGGTGTAGATTTTCTGGAACAGAAAGGAGGCTGTAACTATAAATATTTTGCCAGTTCAGAGTAACCCTGAGATGAAAAATAATATAATAGAAGCTCTCCTGTACTAAGTCATTCTTCTTCCTGCATGCACTACCTCTGGTGAACTCCAGGCATATTTAATTATGTTACCATATGCTGAACTCCTCAATAGACATGTTTTTAATAACTCTACTCAGGACTGTTCATGAATAATTTAAGAATGGTGGGTTGCGGGGGGGAGGGGAGCAGAGAAGGTTGGATTTTTGTTTTTCTTCAACCTAACCCCTCAGCAGACTCAAGAGCCAGAATTCACCAGCAATGCTTTTTGCTTCCCTTCTAGCCCTGTTCCTACCCTTTCCCTCAACATACCTCTCACTTTTAAAGTTGCTGCTAAAAACAGAATGAAGCAGCTTGCAAACAGCAGGTAGGATGTATTGTACCTCCTTTAACAAATTAAAATTAGGGTTATTTGTGATTCAGTAAATAACTAGATGTGTGGAGGTACATAAACCTATAGACAAAGGTGGTGGGATTTTTATTTAGTTGTTGGTATTTGGGGTAATGTAAAGGATGTGTAATTGTCAGGTGTAACAGAGAATAATTTTCTTTTCCAGTGAGGATAACTGCTGCGCCTGATGATTCGTGCTGCAGTAAGGACAAGATACTTTTGATATAAAATTTCCTGCTGGAGATGGGAGAAACATTCTCTTGCTTTGAATTGAACACAAGAGGTACCTCTAACCAGAAAAAGAATACAGTTCTTTTATCAAGAAGGAAGTAGATTTTGGAAGGAATGGAAAATGATATTTTTCTCTCAATTCTTTGAGGTCTAAGAGATTTTATTTTTATTGTTAAATGCTTCCTTGTGTTGCAGTGTCAGTGTGGAGTGTGTTTTGTTCTTTCATTTTTGCTGAATTCACTCCTTTGATGCCACTCCTTTTCCTAATGCCGTAATGTCAGCTTTAAACCACTTTGTCATGTGGTGTCTTTCTTTCACAGCATCTATTGCTTGCAACAAAGCAGTCAGCTGATTTTTCCCCGTGGCTGGCACAGCAGAAGATTCGGTAGGAGCTGCTCTGACAGAGCAATGATTGATGACCATAATTGTTCCTGTCTGGATAGAAAGTATATCACCTACCAATTTGTTCTGCTCCTGTCAGCTAGAAAAGTAAAGGTCGTGACTTCACTAACAAAATAGCTGAATACCTCTAGCATGGCAGCAAACCTCTGCACCAACTGTTAGAATTAGTCGACACCTATTTGCTGTGCAACTAAAGAAACCCAAGCTGCTTCACCCTCTAGCTACAAACTAGTCAAGGCTGTAGGTTAATTCTGCACTGAAAAGAGTCTGAGAAGGCAGGAAATGCAAACAGACCAAAGGAATTAATTCTGCAGCATTGGACAGTACATGACTCACATCTCCAATTCTCATGTCATGTCCAAAGCCTGGGGAAGGCACCACTTTAAAACAGGGATGATACTCTTCAAACTCTTTCCTGTTCTTCACTGATTTCATAGGATATGCATATAATTTGACTTGAGGAAAATGGTTGAAATCAAGTATTTGAACCTGGAAACAAGAACAATTTATCTGTGTTGTCCCTCTAAAGTTGGAGTACAAGAGAAGCAAGATGTAGGAAGACAGGACAAGCAACCTCTCAAGGGAGTTAGGAAAATTATTGCTGCAGTCCTATTCAAATCAAAATGTACCGAGTCACTGCAAGGATCCTCAGCAGCTAATGCATCTCTACTCTGCAAGGGTCAAAGCTGATAATTTGTTTCCTGCAAAGAGAGGCTTGAGATGTCTCACTTTCTGTGTTATCAAAGAGCAGCCCCACATTCAAGGGGCTGTAATTTCACTGTCAATCTTGCAAATTCTGATAATTTTATCAAAAGCTTTCTCATATTCAGATGTCTTTTAAAGGTTTCTGGAGCCAAGTGATAACATTCCAGTCTTGGATTTCATTTTCAGCATCACAGTTTTTATTCCTTCTGAACTGGGAAAAGAGCTTGAAATTGGAAATCCTGAAGGACTGATGGTAAGATCCCCCAGTAGCTCATTTAATTGTTGGTGTTTTTAAGAACATTTCATAATATCTTCAAATTTAACTTACAGTTTTGTTTAGTTCCTAACTTTAAATGCTTCTTTGTGACAGTTCCAAGTGAGGTGCAGACAGTGTGTCAGGTGAGCAGTGATACAGGCACTTTGCCCAGGGAAGAAACACTTTTGTGGAAAGAGCAGCTGCACAAGCTGGATAAAAATCGGCATTCCTTTTGAAATCTAAACATGTCTGCATTTATTTTGGAATGGCTTTTAAAGGTCAAATCTGTTCATGAGCACTGAGAAAAAATAAAACATAAAAAAACCCCAAACCTTAGAGTTTTTATATAATATAACTTACAGAGACTCTTTCGGGAAATTAAAGAGTAGCAGTTCCAGAAATGTACTGTGTTTATCTACTGTGTTCAGTGAAATTCAGTTGCACAGAGTTTTGCTTTCCATTTTTGTATTTGGGGGTGGCCTATTTCAAATTAAAGTCTTCTATAGATGCTGAACAATATATTGCAAATCCCCCATGATGTGACAGTCTGGACAGTTTCCAGACACTATGCAGGTTTTCCTGTCAAAGCAGAAGATTTTATGGTCTTTTTCAGTGAATGTTCTTGAAGCCATTGAGTACAGATACATTTTCTGTATCTACTAGTGAATAACCTCTTTTCTCTGAAGCAGAGAGCCATTTTCAAAATCTGTGTTTCTTTATTCAACCAATCCATTTCAATTCTACCCTTTTGCAGAAATGTTTTCCTGTTACTGGTCTGATTGAGTTTTTCAGATTGCTAATCATCTGGGATTGCACAACAGTTTAGACTTTATGCTTACTTTTTTATTGACAATTTTGTGAAGTTGGAAGAAGTACTTTGCTACTTAGAGGTACTTCCCACAATTCCTGTTGACCTTGTTCAAGACCAGGAGTAAGTATTAATTCTCCTGTTGCTTTTTATTTGGTAAAGGAGTCATTATCTTAATGCACAGATTGTGGCCAGGTGTGTCAGTCCAGCAGAAAATTCTTGTAGGACAAAGTGCAAAGTTGGGTGGAAATTGTTCTTATCACCATTATTCTCTGTGTTTGCTTGCCTGCTTTCATAGAATCATAGAATCATAGAATAGATTGGGTTGGAAAAGACCTCCAAGATCATCAAGTCCAACCCCTGATCC
>JANHFX010011153.1:7051-17567 GCA_027560015.1 Chloroceryle amazona | reverse complement strand
CGCTGGGATGGACTGCGGGGCTGTGGGGCTGCACTGGGATGGACTGCTGGGCTGTGGGGCTGCACTGGGGTGGACTGCTGGGCTGTGGGGCTGCACTGGGATGGACTGCTGGGCTGTGCTGGGACAGACTGCTGGGCTGTGGGGTTGGCTGTGCTCTTCCCACTGGACACTGCCCGAGAGGGGACCAGGCTGTAGGGTCTATCAAAGTGCAAATGCATCAGGCAACAAAGGGACGGTCGTTTTGTCCCTGGCTCTGGTGGCTGGGGGCAGAGTCAGTCCCTGCTGGGAATGACGCGTGAGGACCACAGCAGCACTCTGCGTTGACGTGCAGTGCCGTTTACGTGCCGGTGCCTGCCCCTCGAAGTGCCACTAAATCTCTCAATAGCTTTGTAAGCTGCACTAAAGCTCTCAGCACCTTTTCAGTGCAACTCCCTCTTCCTTCTGTAATGATGCTATTTATTTTAATAAGTAGCACAGCAAAAAAGGGCCTTTTAGAAGGTTAAAAAGATCAGTGATATTTGAGACCTCAGAAATCACTGATAAACTTCAAGTCAATAGTAGGTAAGTCTAAATTCTACACACAGTGAACTCTAGCGGGAAAATTACTGCAGGAGTTTGACAATGTCTAAAAAAATGCAGGCTGAGTTGCAAGTGAACTTTATTATTAGAAGAGTTTGAGGGAAAAGTGGAATTTGAAATTCTAATTTAAAATATAAATTAGCTGAACTAGGCTAAGTATAGCCCAGTACATGGTAAAAAATTGTACACTGGAAACACAGCTCTCCAGATGTTTGTTTCTGAGGATCAGCCGGCGAGATCTGACAATAAATGACTGCTCGGAGATGCGTATGCGAAGGGAAGTGTAGATATCATCTGAATTGGACAGGTCAAGTGTGGTGACAACATTATTAAAAGGCATAATACCTTGGAGAAAGCCAAGTATTCCAGAAACATTTGCCTCTGGGCTGAAATGAAACGTGAAAAAAAATGTGCATTTTTTGGAAAGATATGAGCGAGGGGGAAAGTGACTCAGCATAGAAATTGGTTCAGTCAGCAGGATGCCATCCTCCGGGCTCAGACTGCTCTCTGCATGAGGAAAGCACATCGGCGTGGGCAGTGTGAGCATGGAGGGAGGGCAGGATTGGGATGGAGGAGAATTTAAGATGCTGGCTTCAACCCCACAAGAACAAACTGCCAGCCTTGCCACAAGGGCAAGAGCCACATCCCTGCCTGCAGGGCGGGTCCCTGCTGTAAAGCATGGCTCTGCCAGCCCTGCAGAGACGCCATGTCCTGAGAGGGGTCATGGAGGAATTACCTGCTGGGGTGCTCAGGTATCTTTCCTGCCAATGCTGAGGGCTGTGCTGGCCACAGCTTGGGGTTGGCGTGCTCCTCAGCTCAGCCTGACGGGCATGGCAGGTACTGGGAGGGCCAGTGAGAGCTAGAGGGGCTGGGGCACCCAATGAGGGCTTCCCCAAGTGACCGGCCTCTGCCTCCCAGGAGAGAAACAGGGAGAGGAGCAGGTTCTGCTGCCTCTCCCGTTGGCCAAACCCAACCGGTGACTGGTTGTGGGAGTGGCTCATGGGTTTCTGGAGAAACCCTCTGATAACCGTGTGAAGCAGGCAGCAGACCCCGAGCTCCTGCTGTTGTTTACTGCCTTTATTTCCTAAATGGAGAATGAGGACAGTTTCTGAAGAAGCAGGATTGCCCATGTTCTACAAAATGGAGGGATGGAGGCTCAAAGCCTTCTGGTGTGACTCAGAACAACAGGCCTGCTTGCAGCGGTGCTAACGGTTTTTCCCTCCTCTAATAAGCCAAGCACCTCGGAGCTGGCAGGGTTAAATCTGTTTTGTCTTCCAATGTATTCTAAAGAAGGGGAAAAAACACCCATCTCCCCATTCCTCCGCGACAGACAGACAAACCCTCCCCTCCTCCAGCTTCCCCCTCAGCTTCTAGTAGCTCTAATCCAATATTATTATGTGAAAAATGGTTGGGCTAGCTATGGAGACAGTAAATTAAACGTTATGTATTAGTTTTTAGTGTGTGGTCCTGGGAAGAATGCCGGCCCCATTTATTCCACAAACCTCCTGAGCACCATGGCGATGACCTCTGGAAAAACGCGGGGCTAAACTAATCCCAAAGATGTCAATCTCGAGGCCTCTTCTACATACACTTGCAGTTTAGATTAATAAACTGTCTATTTTTAAATTGTGTGCAAGCACTTCAATTCTAAATACCTCACCGGCATGTTAAACACAGCGTTAGAGATGCCAAGTCACACTTCCCCTTCACTCTTAGGAAACTTGACTTCATTTGTTTTTCTCATTTCTCTGCTCTGTGCCACACTTTGCCTTTCAGGCAGCCACGGGGGCAGGCAGGGATGCAGGCTCAGGGGCTAAGGGACTGGGAAAGGCGCCTGCCGTCAGGGAGACTTTCATTTCTGCATTAGCCCAGCCACTCTGCCATCCCAGTTTGGGCCTCTTTTATCCCAAATTGTCATGTTGGGGCTGTTTTCCAGCGGCTAAGCATCGAGGATGTCTGGCCACAGCACGCCAAGCCGGGGATTTGCTGCCCGCTGCACCCACGCCACTCACTCCAAGTGGGGAGGGGGCAGCAATACAATCCCCACCTCTCTCTCTCCCAGCACCCGGGGAGATGGCTGCCGAGGGAAAAGGCAGCTTTACATGTGCCCTCCGGGCCCTGCAGGGCAGACCCGAGTTCTGGCATCCCACCCCAGGAATGCTGGCCGCAGCCAGGCGTGCTGTACGGCTGTGCGGAGCTGCTCCCTGCCCTGGGGACTGGCCGCTTCCGCGTGGTGGGAACCAACCTTGGTGCTGAGATGTCCCTTTTGCCCCTGGGGAAAGGCCACCAGCCCGCTCATCCCCACCGGGCTGCCGGTTCAGCCCATCTCCCCTTCAGGGGGTGTGTGAGTGGGGCCATGGGGGTGAGAGCACCTCCCTCCCCAGTCCCCCCTCCCTGGAAAACCGTGGCTCCCAGCATCCAAGATGGAGCAAAGGCCTTGTGCGAGTGGCCGTGTGGCCTCATATTTCTCCCTCCCCTTTAAATCATCTCTCCACTGGGTAAAGGCACTCTCTGCGGAGGTTATAAACCCTGAGAGGATCAGCCTGAGCATTACACCTGGGGCAAGCTAAATAAAAAAAGGTCACCGGCGCTTTTTAAACATGGACAAAAAAGCAGTAAAATGTGTTTGGAAAAAAAAATCTGGCATTAAATCATGACTTTTTGCCTGGCTTGCCTCATTAAAAGTGGCCTTTTGGAAGGTAAAATTATCATTGTAAGTGATAAGATCTTTAAGAAAATAATTCACGGCTTCTTCACCCTTTAATATGATAGCCGCCACCGGCTAATTTTTTTCTTAATGGCAACGAGGCCATCAATCTTGTCCTGAGCCATGTACTCCCTCCTTCCTCCTGCCCCCCCGCCGTGCTGGGCAGCCACGGCCCCTCTCGCCGCTTCCTTCCCACCCCTTGGAGCCCAGCTGCGCCATGCCAAGGGGAAGAGGTATTCCTGGCTGTGTGGCTTCACCCGCCCGTGTCCGCAGATCAGGGCTCTCCCCGGGGACGCCGAGCCCGTGGAAGCCTCGGCCACGCTGCAGGGTTCACACCCCGCTCCCGCCACCCCCCCTGGGCCATGGGAATCCACAGAGCTGCGCCGGCAGGTGTTTCAGCATGGGGACAGACACCTGGCTTACATCTACAAACACAGGGGCAGGCTGGGGATGGATGGCACACGGGGCGTGCAGCCGTCGCGTGAGCTGCTGCATCCCCATCCATCGCTCTCCGGACCTGCTCCTCCCCGCATGGCAGAGGAGCCACGGGCAGCTCTGAGGCGAGGCGGGCGAGGGCACGAGTGCCAACACGCCGCCCGCTCCCAACCCACGGGCGCTGGAGGCGCAGAGCCCAGGGCAGCGCCAAGGGAGGGGACGGGTGGCAGGGTGCAGCCGCCGGCCCGAGGAGATGGATGGAAATTGCCACCCCCGGCACTAAGCGCTGCCTGTCACGGGCGGCCGGGGCAGGTGTCAGCGCTGGGAGAGCCCAGCCGGTGCCGCTGACATTCTGCTGCCTCTCAAGGCCGGTCATTTGAGAGTATTAAAGTGCTGGACTCCTGCTTTCTGATAGCCCTGGAAAAACACAGGGAGTCTATTTTTCTTAAACAATCCATCACTGCTGCTGTCAGCAGAACAAATACCCTAACCCTGCTTTTTATGTATCTATACGGCCTTTTTCTAGTGGGTTTTTTGTTCTTTTTTTTTTATTATTTATTTTGGCACAAACCGTTCCCTGTTTGATGCATTCAGCTTTAACTCTGCCATCTAAATAGGTACTTATCACTTAACATGGAGGTGATAGCTTGACATGTTTTCTGTCTCCCGCCCTCCCCTCCACGGTAGGGAAGCCGTCAAAGTGTTGCTAATAGCTGTTATCACTTGGGAACTGTAACCCGAAAGCAACGAGTGATACCAGGCCTTGCTGTGATTTTCCCCCTTAGCTCTGCTAGCCATTTTTTATGCTATTGCTGGAGGATCCCTGACACAAAGATGCTACTATTAGAGCTGAGCTCCCTAGAAGCTTTCCTAGGGTCTGTATTTGCTCCCGGGGAAGTTAGAGGTAAAAATTATCTAGTGGCTTTTAGCTGGCAGAGATAAAGGTGGGATGAAGCTGGGGATGGAAGGCTTAAATGTGAGAAGAGTGTGAACAGTGAACAGAAATTACAGTATCTGCAGCTCTGGCCTTTGCTGAAAGATTCCAGTGGTCCACAAGCAGAATAAGCTCACAGAAAGGTGAGCGACTCATTTGTTTCTATGCATGTTACAGTCACACCTGAGACTGTAATCGAGCTCTGGGTCCTCTTGGGTGGGACACCAGCTACAGGGTAGGGAAAGGGGCCCCTTCCAGCAGAACTGCCCATCAGCGTACTGGGGATGGAGGGGGAAAGAGCTCTGGCCGAGGTCTGTTGGGGTCTGCCAGCCTGTCCAGCTCCCCTCCGCAACCACGTCCATCTCCACTCCTCCTGCGGCTTTCCCCTGACTGATGGGAGGGCACAGCTGTTTGGCCCACCGGGAGCGAGGGGCTTTGTTTGTTCATGGGGTTATTTGTTTTATGGAATAAAACCTGGCAGAGATTTTTTTTGGAGTGGCTCTGGTATTCATTACCCTGAACTGGCAGGGAGTGCGGCCAGCCAACGCTCATCCTATGTAATTTCCCCTCTTTCCCATATCCATGGACTGTTCTCACGTCTCCAGCCCTCTCAGTGAGTCAGTGACACAAGAGAAGGAGTTAAAACCCCAGGGCCCTGACACCCGTCCCCTGCTCCTACCACCAGACATGATATGGAGAAGTTAAATGATTGTGCTAGAAATTTCATCTCAAGCCAGGCAGCTGCGAGGGGCTTAATACAGACATTCTGTCAAGGTTTAAGGCTCCAAATCTTGCTTGTTTCAAAGCTCTTTTTCCTTGGAGGGCTTTAGTGGTCAAATTTCCCTCTAGATGCTGTAATTCTCTCTCCAACTGCTCGGCGAAGCTGTAAAATCACAGGTTGGGGCCGGGGCGGGGGTGGGAATCAAAGGGCTCTGTCACCGTGGCTTGGTTCCCAGCTCTGCCGGAGGTCTCGGAGCAGTGCGCTGGCTGCCTGCCCGCGGGCACCCCCTGAGGAACCGGGTGCACACCTAAACAAACCATCCGCGGGCATCTGCTGGGTGCACGAGATGGATTTTGTCCCTGGCCGCTCACGTCAGTGTCTGTTTGCAGCAAGAGCCAGCGCATGGGCTGGATCCTTAGTGGGAAAGGCAATTTGCAGTCGTGTACTAGGAAGCAGCAGTGGAAAACAGATGCTGAACCTGCCGCGAGTGCCCAGTCTCATCCTCCTCAGTGATCAGCACCAGGACTTTCCCGGAGGGAAAAGTGTTCACCTGTTAGGTCACAAGTCCTCAGCTAATACCCTGAAATTTAGGGGTTAAGATCTCTCTGAGCAGTGATGCTACCCCGACTAGATGATAGACTGTGGAGGGAGAGCCCCAGGCCAGACAGGCAGAGGCAAAGAAGAGCTCTTAGGTAGCAGGGGGCCTGGGGATGCTGATTCCCAGAGTTCCTGCCGGCTGCCCAAGGGACAGTGGGAACAGGTGAAGCTTTGCTGCTCATACACCTCACAGCGTGGGGTCAATCCAATGCGTGCTCGTCTCCTGCACAACCCCTCACATGGCAGAAGGGGAAAATCAAGGGGAGAGCGTGAAGCCCAGGACCAATACCCCGAGGAACCGCACGGTGCTGACAGCGACGCACGGGCTCCTGGGCAGCCATGAGCCTGGATGGAGCCTGTGGGGTTTGCATGCTTCTGCAAGACATTTCTGCTGCCTGGTCTGCCTAAGACAGAGTGTCTGGCCACGCTGGGGAGTGCTGTAGGGAAGGTCTGGACTCACAGAGCTCTGGGAGGTGGCTGGCATGGACACACCTTCAGAAAGAGTCCTCCTGAGTGACCTGTGTTGGGTTTCCCCATGGTGACCCAGGATGACGGTGAAAGGTTAGGAAACAACCACACTGGTGAACGGGACCATGGAGTCACAGTCTCTAGCTCAGCAAGAGCAAGGACATCCTCCATCCCTTCCCATGGGTGTGAAGCATCTGTTCCCATTGCCACTGAAACTTCTTGATGAAGAAGTTTCCCACCACTTCTCCTGGTGGGACCTCCTGGTGTCTCAGACATGTCATGAGAGAAGGACGGTACAGGTGTCCAGGACTCTCCTTGGAGCCCAGTGCCTAAGGAAGACCTTTCCCAGAGCAGGGCCACTGGGTGTGTGTTCTGCAAAGGACACTGGCTTTCAGCAGCTTTTTGCACCTCTGTCTTCTGCAAAGCACAGGCATGAGGCAGTGCAGCAAGAGCAAGCTCACCTTGACCTGTGGGGCTTGATGGGCTACCTGGCTCTCAGCAACATGAAGAATCAAGCACCAAAGGCTGTCACAAGCCTTGAGGTGACCATCCAAGCTTGCAGTCAGGGACAGAAACTGCAGCTGTGAGGAGGCAGCAGTGTTTCCCTTGCTATCTGTGGGCCATGGGACTCCTTGCAGACACCAGGCCCTTTTCCCCAGACAGGGGCTGGCAGAGCCCAGCTTGCTGTCACCAGCTTTCCTAAGTAAGTGGCATTCAGGGTTGGATAGAAATGTCATCCTGAGGCTCCCTATGCAGGTTTGGCAGCTGCTTGTCCAAGTGGCTTGTCCACACTGGCATGGCATGATCAGTTGGCTGGTCTCTCACAGGAAGCTAAGGAGGATCCTGAACACTCTGGAGCTACACGGTGCTCAGCGTTGCCCTCTGAGCTGCCTTCACACACAGGGAGTCCAGGTACTGAGCAGACACGTTGGCTGGAGCACCCCCCAGCTCGCAGCCCTTGCCCGGCCATCACTGCCTCCATCAGCTCCAATAACAGAAGAACCTGATATAATAGTCCTGCATTCGACACATCCCATGTTGAGTGATTGGATTTTCTTTGACATAATGCCATAAAAATTGGCCCGGTGCAGTGAATGACAGCTCTTCAGGGGCAGGAAAGTGGCGAGTGAAGAACATGAGTTTACACCTGGGCTTTGATTGACAGGAGAGATGTTTGCTGTGGCAAACTGGCATGGGATGGGAAGGGATGGGAGCAGAACATGGGGGTGTTAAATCCCCTGCTGCACCCCAGGAACAGCCTCAGGCCAGCAGAGAAGCAGCAATGGCAGTGATACTGTGTGCAGTGGTCCTAAATGACCCCTAAAGTGGTCTTAGAGCCACCAGGGACCACAAAAGTAACATGGTCAGCCTGCACCCCACCCCAGTTCCCCCATCCCCCAGTGCAACCAGCCTGACCCTCTGTCCGTACTGCCAGGCGATGCTCCTGAGGAATGGGGAGGTGCAGCCCCTTCCTCCTGCTGCTGAGCTGCTGGAGCTGCTGCCCCTTTTGTTGGCACCAGGAGAAGGACCGGCCAGGAAATGTTGGGGGAGTCCCTGAGACCCTTTCCAGCGGTGCCCAGGGTGGGATTTGGGATGCGGTGCAGGTCCCAGCTCTTCCCAGGCAATGCCAGCCAGACCCCCAGAGGTGCCTGGGCACCTGCTATGGGTGTCCCAGGGGCCCAGCTTTGTCCCCCCCTTCTCTGAGGGACTTCACATCCTCGTAGGCTATTCCAGCTCTGTGCTGGAAACACTCAGCAGGCACAAAGGGAAAGAGCAGCCTTCATCTCCCCACCACCCTCCTCCTCAATCCCGCCTGGTTACAAAGGGGCCTTTAATGCCAGGCTCAGGTGAAGGTGACAGCGCTGTGCCTTCCCATGCCACACAGGACTTGTCTCCCAGCAAAAGCCACCTAGAAATAATGAATCCTCCTGGGCTGAGAGGCTTTCAAGCTCTCTGAGAAGGGAATGAAAGATTTCCTGATTTCACCCTCTCCCTCCCTGCTCTCCTGGCTTCTTGAAGTTAATGTTCTTAGCCCCAGACGTGACGGGCAAAGGGAAAAGATCCATGTGGTGACAGGGGACGATTGATCTCTTTTACATAGAACGACGCTCCAGTCCCAGTTTAATCCCCTCGCTCAAGGCAAATGGGATTCTTTGTCAATGGAAACTTCAAAAGCCTGGCCCTGCCGCGAGATGGACCTTCTTCTTTATCTGGTCTCTGTCAGTCACTCACTGCATTCCCCTCCAAACAGCTAATCTGTCTTCCTAGCTGTCCTTCTCCCTCGCAGGCGATGTGTTTGGGACCGTTGAGTTATCTACACTCAGACCTGACAAGGAGGGAGAGGGGAGCTTGCTGAGTCCTGCAGCTTTCATTTTGCAGGTGCCCTTTCTATCTCCTTCGAGACATCCCAAGGCAGCCTCACCGTCCGCGGACTATCAGTGGCGGGTGGGTTTGGGCACTGCTTTCTGCTCTGGTTTTCATGGGAGAAACACTCAGGTGTCCACTCTCCTCCCAGTCTCTCCTAGGACAAGGCACAAGAGACAGGGATAACTGTGCAGGAGATGGGGGGATGCCAAAGGTGTGGAGCACTATCGAGTATTGCTGCAATCTTTATTTTCCTTTTGAGGGCTTGGGAAATTGTTGGGTTGACTTGGGAAGTCTCCTTGCCTGCTGGGAACTCGGGCCAGCACGGTGGCTCCCTGGCCCCTCACCTGCTGCTGATGTGTATGGCAAGACACCCAGCCCCAAGGGGAAAACCTGGAGCTGAAATTTCAGTCTTGGTTTCTAACACCACATGCCCAAAACGACCCAAAGCTTCCAGAAGAAAATGTGAGAGCAAGACCTGAAGTCACGTCTAATAAAACCAGCAGGAAAACACCTCTCGTGAGGGATGCCGTGTGCTTCCCTGCGAGCCAGGAGCATCCTTGGCTTGGACTGTGCCACCAGAAGTGTAGGAGAGCCTGGACCACATGCCTTTGCCTGCCCATGCAATGCCCAGCTGCTCTGCAGTGCTCCCTGCCACCCACCTGCCCGCCCAAGCTCTGATCCCTCCTGCCGCCGTACCCTGGGAGGTGCAGGTAACATAAACACTAATCACTAAATGACATCACCATGCTCTCCGCGTTTTGTATTTCTTGCATTCTGCTCCTAGGAGATGGGAGGTGGGTCCTGGGGAGGGGGATGTGGCTGAGATGAGGTCTTTCGGTGATCTGGGCTCCTCCCCGGGTGTGCTCTGCTCCCCTGAGGCAGTCCCACTGCTCTCTTCCAAAGCTGGCATATGGCTCTGGCTCAGGAACTCCCACACATGATTTCCCAGGCTGAGCTCAGCCTGCGTGTGATCAGCTCTCATTAGCTGTCATTAGACACAATCTGGAGTCCCAGAGCCGGCCAGGTCCTTCAGCTCCACTGTCCCTCAGCTGCACAGGGAACACTGCTCAGCTGCTCCAGCCCAGCAGGTGACGGGGGCAGCAGCTTCTCACAGTGCAAGCCATCCCCCGGAGTATGGCTGCCTTCCCGGGAGACACCGCGTAGCAGGACAGAGAGCAGGCTGGGAAGGTGAGGGGGTGTAAAGAGCATCCCTCAGAGCGGGGGGAAGTGTGCCAAGTTGTGCTCACTTACCTTGGGGGTGCCTGCTGCCATGGCATCCTTCAGGATGGAGCTCTTGCTGCCAAGAGAGAAGAGAATGGTGTCAGAGTCACAGAACCACTGCAGTGGGCAAGCAGGGGAGAGCTCCAAGGGATCTCACGAGGTCAAATATCAAAGCACATGTCTCCCCTTCCCCGGACCAAGGAGAGCCTCTTTGCCCTGAGCAGCGGGGCACGAGAAGGGGGCAGTGCCAACTGCTTCTTCAGTTGGAATATAATGGTCCTAAGAGTGGAACTCCCCATACCCAGACACACGACGCAGAGTCCAATTCCGACTCCCCCCTCCTTGTGGCCTTGTCCAGCTCCTCTCCCAGCCCTGGGGAAAAGGGGCGAGTGAGCCTGGGGGGCAGGGAGCGGGCGGCGGGGCTGGGGGCCCCTGCGCGGGGTCGGACCCGCAAAACAAACACAGAAAAGCACACGCAAACTGTTGC
>JANHFX010011152.1:105510-118198 GCA_027560015.1 Chloroceryle amazona | reverse complement strand
GTGCAGCCCCCCTCGCGCCGCACAATGGGCGGCCCGGCGCTCCCGGCAGCGCGGCCAGTGTTTTCCTGCCGCTGCCGGGGGTTACCGGAGCATCTCCCGGCGGCTGGGCGCCGGGTTCGCCTTCCCCCTTCCTCCTCCTTCTCCTCCGCGCCGGGACGAGCGGCCGGAGCCGTCTCCCAGGGCTGCGCTCCGCACCCGGGAGCTGCAGACCTGCCCGCTCGCTTCCCTGCTGCCTGCAAAATGGAGAAAATAGTTCCCTTCCTTTTGTGTGTGATAAGAAGCTGATTAACGTTAGCACAGCTCTTTGGGCATGCAGAGCTATTTGAGACTTGCCGTGTTGAACATCCTTGTGTTTTATAAAGTTTTGGCTGTTTGTTGGTTTTTTTTTAATTTATTTTTTTTTTTCCAGAGGAATATTTAGAGGCTTCCTATTACCAGGTTTCTGCTGATCAATAGTCCAAGTTAGGCCCGTGGTTCCAGCTGGGAACCACAGTGTTTCTGTTTGCAGGTCAGCCTCTGGTGACCGTGGTAGCTCTACTAGCGTCAGAGTGAATGTGGGACCCACCCATTTCACTGGTGCTACTCGGGAGCCCGTAGTGAAAAGAGTATCGTTTTCATGCCATTGAATGAAAAAACTGTCGGTACAAAGAGTTGCAGTTACAGAAGCTGCGATGGAGAAAGGTCACAGGCAAAGAAAAAGGAGCTCAAAGGAAAATGCTTGGTAGGAGGTAGAGGTATGGTGGGATCCTCTGAAACACAGGCGAAAACATTGATCCTCTCTCATGGCTCTCTGCAGACTTTGATGTGCACAAGCCAGGGGTTAATGTGACGGATCACGGCCTTGGGGATGGAAGGAGCGGGATTTGCTGCCAGACCATTTTTCCTGGTCCTTGATTGTAGCCATAGAACTAGTCGCATGAGAGACCAGTAGTAGAAATGAGAGCGTAAGAGTTCTACAGCCCTGGCAGGGAGTTAAAATGGCCCTGGGGTGACCACTGTGGGTGCTCATAACATTCTGCCTGTGTCGGGCACTAGGTGGGTGCAGTAGGTTCATCAGGGAGCGGCGATGTGCCACCTTTGTGTACCTTTTGATCTAATCCTCTTGATGCATTTCCAAACCCACCAAACGGCAGCAGAGGGTCTGTGCAGCAGGCAGAGGTGTTCTTTTCCACACGTCAGATTCATGCTGTTCACACAGGCTGTGCCTTCAGGAGGACCCAGGTGGTCTGCATTGAGGTCAGCTCCTCCCAGAGCAAGGCTGTTGCATCTGCAGCTCTTTCTTTTGCACTTACCTATAAGACTGCTGTATTTATCATCAGGATTTCCCATACTGTAGTGTTGTCTGGTGAGAAATCTCCAGCTCCTGGTTGACAGGCTGCACATCCAGTGCACGTGAAGGCAAAAAACTGGTGGGCAGAAGAGATGTTGTACTCAGAGGTGCCCAGACTGAGCCGTAGCCCTTCTCCTGCTGACACGGGATACACTGCTGCAAATGTTACTCTTCCAAAGGCCAAGAGGTTGAAGCTGGCAGCATGCGGAAGTCCCGAGAGCTGCGTTGGTGGCTGCTGGAAGCCCTCCCCAGTTCCATTGTTTAGAGAAGAATAGATCTATCACATTTTCACACTCTGCCCTCCGGTTTGGCTTACTCATCAAGGTGGACGTAGCATTTGTCTTATTCACAGGAAATAGCCATGCTGCTCTTGGTTTGCCTGATAGCGAGTAATTCAAACGGGAGGTAGTTCAGATCCACGGTGGTGAATTACTCCCAGACCTACCTACCAAACAGATGTGAGCTCCTAATCTGGTTATCACAGCAGCAGTGGTAGAAAAAGAAAGGTGAGATTTGCTCTTCTGTTTCTTAGAAAGACCACAAATGCGGTTTTCCTGGCACTGATTTACTGCCCCTGCTTTCTTCAACCAGTGTGGTGCACCTCAAGGGGATGCACGGAACTCCAGTGCCGTGCAGTGTCTGGTTATTGCTACTGGAATCGAAATCCTGGGGTTAGCAGCTCTCAGGGACTGCCACAGCAGGTTCAAGATCTCTTTAAGACTGTCTGTTACAAGGTGTCTTTCTGGGACTGGGTCCTGCTGCATTTTTCTTGGAAGGCTTTAAACTAGAACAGATTTTTAGCCTGAACTTTGGCCGTCATGTGTACTTACTAATTCTTCTTGAGTCCATCAGAAGAAATTCCTGAGTTAAACTTGCAGTAATGGGTTAATAATACCTGAAATCTTGCCTGAAATTGTTAATTTTTAATTGAAAATCAGGTTTTTTTTTTTTATTAAACTATATTTGAACATGTCTTTCTGCAGCATCGTAATGCTTCTGGAGCTGGACTATTGTTTCCATCTTGGTTTAAGAGCAGATGTATTTCTCTTTAGTACCCTGTTCAGCTCAGATGGTGCTTGGGGGGCTGGAGGAGAGTTAGTGGAAGCCAGAATCCACATCAGCAGAGATAAAGTTCTCTCATTAAAATATCTCAATAAAAAGCAGTTAACATGTTACTCTTGAGGAACGAGTATTTGCTCTCAGCAGGGCTGGGTGTTCAGTGCTGACCAAGCCAGGTGCCGTGGCTGACCCCTCTAGGGTTGTGCTGCGTTGTCCCCACCGAGCACTCACCCCTTCACTGGTGTGTGCTTCAGATTCCCAGTGTGTTATTCCAGTAAGTTTTCTGGGCACGGGTCTGCTTGGCAGAGAAATGGAAAGTGGAATCTCCCCCCCCGAAAAGGTCAGTTCGGAGTTCCTGAATGTCCCAGTAATGGGAGCATGTGGTATCCCAGCATTCCAGTCTTTCCAGTGGCAGCCAGAGGAGATGTGCAGGTTTTTTAAGAGTTCAAATACAGAAAAAGAAAAACATCACCCTTTAAACATCATGCAGCATACACAGTTAAGGCAAACAAATCTAGCCTTTCTTGTGAGCCACTGTCTCAGTGCCTGGACATTTCTTCTGAGATCAGGTTATTTAGGGAATCCGGAGCTGCTGCTGTGGTCAGAAGTGTTTGTCCTGGGAAAGAGTTTTGCCCTTCCTTTACTGCTCCTGCAGCAAAGAGGATCCTTTTGCCTTGCCCTCCATTTTCCTATCCATTCCAGCCTCGTGCAAAGCCCAGAGTGTGAGTTTTTTTACCACTGATCTTTATTCTCTTGCTGACAATTTTCAGTTTTTCTGTCCCCAGCTCTTGATGGAATCTGGAGAAAATTGTTTTAATTCTTGTGAGTCCAGCCCCTTCCGGGGTGCTTCTGTGTGATTGGAAACCTCGTGGTGCTGTGAAGTGCTGCTGTCTGGAGCAGGGGGGGTCTTCAGCAGAATTCTGGTTGGAAGGTGTGACCTTGCCCTCAGATATTCTGTGATGTGGAAATCTTCCACCATCCAGGGCTCTTACGTTGTATCTGGACAGCTTTCTGGAGTAATCACAGCCTCTTGTCTTGATGGTTTTGAATTGAGGGGAAAACGCTTCTGTTCACTACCTTCAGAGCTAGCACCTTCATTCTGCTGAAGCTCCCTTTACACCGACAGGGTACTGCAAAAGGTGACTTGGGAACGCTAAATTTACATTTGTGTCCATTTAGAGCCCTTTGGCATTGCCTGAATGATGCGTCAGGGAGACTGACAGCTGCCTTTGCCCTGCTTCAGGTTAAACAGGGATGGTGTGAAACCCTCACCCACTGAAACTGGTTTCCAGAGCGCCCAATCGGTCCAGAAGTGCAGTGGTCGCAGCAGGGTCGGCATCACAGCTTATTCTCTTCCCACATCCAGATGCCGTTTGCATTGACAAAACACTACCGTGGATAATTGAAAGTATTTTTAACAGAAACTTCAGAGCAGCTTTTTCCTGTTCTCCAACAGTGACGTTGGCTGCCCCTTTTCAGCCGTTGCGGGCGTCCTGTGCGGGAGGCAGCAGCGCTCTGGGGAGACTGAGAAGGTCTCTGACCGCTTAAAGGGAGTGAGAAAGCTGGGGGAGAGCAGTGCATCTCTAGGGCTTCTTTGTACAGGGCTTCCTTGCTTGGTTGGGCTTTCTTAACATGAGATGTGACTTTGATCTCTCCTGAAGACTCCAGTCCTGTGGTGATTTTCACAGTAAGGTATCCTGAGAGCTCCTTCCCTTCGCTGGATCCTGGGGATGATGTTTTGAGCCTTAATAATGAACTGTTATCAGAAGAGCACCACGGGCAGCTTTGTGTGGTATTTTCTGGATTAATTAATGGTAAGGAAAAAGGGAATGTGCTTATCTTTTGTGTTATCTGAAGACCCCATACATACCCCTCAGCAGGCAGGATCAGGCTGGGTATTTCCTCAGCTTTGGGTTGTAAATCAAACCCATTCCACTCAAAGGGGAAGGAGTTCACTCTGGAGGAAGCAGGACCTCGGGTTCAGGAGGAAGGCTGAACTGGCAAGCTCAGCGCCAGAGCCCTTCCTCGAGCAGATTCCCCCATCCACCACAGCACATGCCTGGTGACTCACGCCATGGTTCGAGTGTGGATGGAGCGGGAGAGCTCAGGCAGAGGACAGAGGGACAGGTCCTCTCAGCCTCAGCAGCCAGGAGAGCACAACTGACCAGTGCCATTTGGCTTTGGAGATTGAGACCCGAGCGTAGCGAGTACAGTTGGATAGATGCCTTCAGCCATGTGCAGGGCTGTACGCAAGAGAGCTGGCTGCACAAGGGGAGATGCTTTCACTTTAACAAGTAAACCATATCCATAAGTGTTCTCTGCTCCTGAGGGAGAACAAGCAGCCTTGCTCTGGGTAGGCGCAGATGCTGCGCTGTACCAGGCTGTCTTTCTCAAGAGGCAAAGGCTCGCTGAGCGTAGAGTCCCCGCACGTGACGCGCAGGATGGAGAGCAGGCAGGAGTAACAGTTTTGTCATTAGTGGGATGGGGAGTAACAGTTTGCGTTGCTCTTTCGGAACAGGGAGGGCTATGGAAAAGAGAGGCTTCCTCAAATCCCTGCAGCAGGTGATCGAGATGACTGGATCCTGATCCTCCTTTTTGGCAAGGGGGAAGAGTTCTTAACATTGCTTGGCATAACCAGACGGGTCATGGTGAGCCTTTTCCTGGAAAGGCAAACTGGAAGGACTGATGCTTCCAGGCTGCTGCTTAAGCTGAAGAAAACAAAACCAAACCAGATCAATTTTTGGTTTTGAATATGTAGGCCACATAGAAACAGAAATGATTTTTGGTGTAGCAAAGAAACATGGAAGTACAAAGAAATGGTTTCATTTGCTATTTACAGTTCAGAGAATTACTTTGAGAATGACCAGTCTTGTTTTGCTTTAGAAGCCAGTTCCAAGGGGATTTTTTTCTGAACCACATGCACACACAATAATTAACCAGTGAAGAAGGTCAGAAAGGAAGTGATGGGGGAAGATGTTCTTTAAACATAAGCATTCATGAGGCTCTGGGTTGTAATTAAGTGGAATATTTGTAAGGATCCCAGGTTACATGTTGAATAGAGGATAGCTATTAAAAAGGCAGTTTTTTATTTGTCCTTTTAATTATCAAGAGCTTTAATAGCTCTTCTGTTCTGCCAAATGGATATATATATTTTTTTTCATTTGGAGACTATTTTGAGATTTATTTCTCTTTTTCTGGTTGCGTTTGATGTAAAATTCCGAGTTGGTTTAGGAAGTGCAGCTTCTAGGTAGAAGTTGTGTTCAGGATTATAACATGGCATGAATTTAGTAGTTGTGATTCAGTGGCATTTGTCACGGACAAACAGCTTTTGGAAACAGGAAGAGAAGGCAAGTGTATTATCAGTTTTAGGGAAACTGTGAAACTCTGATGAAGCATGATGAAACTCTGAGAAAGGAGTCCCAAAAGTACTCACCTGAGGTGTTTTCTCAATAGGAAAATACTTGGTTCAACAAAGCCCTGCTCAGGCCTGATCTGCAGTGAGTGATCAGGATGAAGCACGGCATGTGAAAAGGGAAGGGCCATCAGGGTGATGGAGGGAGCAGAAAGCCTGTCAGGATCTGACCTTACTTAGCCTTGCAGAAGGAAGGCTGGGAGGGGATAGGACTAAGTTCTGTGAATACCTTGTGAGTAGGAAGGAGTGGGAAGAGAGCTGTTGAACTAACTGATGATGGCACAAACTCAAATGGGTATAGATTACCCATAAATACACTCGGTGATCAGATTACATTAGAAGATGGTTTCTAAATGTCAGAAGCATGATGCTTTCCAGTAGGGGAAATGGTGTTCAGTATATCTGTGAATGCAGTGATACAGAAGGGTGGCCAAAAACTGCTGTGGATTAGACTGCAGGCTTGGAAGTCCCACAGACTCCACCTGGGAACATCGAGGTTTAGACAGTAGCCAGTTGCTTCACGTGGGAAGCGGTTTGATTGGTAATTGTGAAAGCTGGAGAGGTGGGACCACTTAAGACTCGAAAGTAATGATGATGTCTTGGTCAAACTGATTGGAGGTTTTTCATTTCTGACTTTCTGTGATCATACTTCAGGGGAATTTTTAATATCCAGTGAGATTATTAATGAGGCAGCCACTGAGTACCGCACATGGTCAGAAGCCTTGCAGATTAGTGCCACCCTTTTATTTTACCCTTTTGTTTCCTCCCCTATTGCATCAAATGACCTTTTCAGCCAGGATGATGTCGGGCAGTGTAGCATCCATGCAAACACATGGTGCCCCTAAGCCATGCTGTAATTGCAGCCGAGCTGGGGTAAAGCACAGTCATAGCTGGAGTTAAGGCTGTATCGACAGGCTGTGCTCCAAAACCAGCACAGCTCCCAGCTGCTGCAGAGCTCCTGGCAGACCCAGCACGCAGAAGAAGGAGGAAGGACTGAGAACCCCTCTGGAGTCTGTCACAAAGCATGCCTTGGCTTCATAAGGAGCCGCTGCGTGCGGGAGGAGCAGCGCTGAGTAACCTGGCTGGGCACCGGCTGCGGTTTCACAGCCTAGAACAGGTTTCCTCCTCTGGCTGTCCTTTCCATCTGGAAACAATGTACATCCCTTGAAAAAGGGGAAAGATTTTGAGTTTTTCCTGTGTTGTGCTACGTGGGTTCTGATTTTTGCTGCGGTGAAGGGCTCTCTTGTGCCTGTGGTCAGGAAATGCACAAAGCACACACTGACTAGATCAGATTTAAAGCAGACAGCGTCTGCAACCCGAGGGCAAGCTTCTAAATCTCATCAGCCACGGATGCGGAGTGTTTTCCATGCCAAGCAGCCATTCTCATACATTCCAAATCTTCCTGTAAATGCTGGCAGCGCGCGTGGCTCGTCCTCACGTGCGCGTGTCTGTGAGCGAGCGCGTGGTGGGAACAGGGACGATGGTTTTTCCGAGGGCGGTCAGGCAGCCTGAATGTTGTCTTTCCCCAGCAGGAGCTCTTTGCTCTGCTTTCAGAAGCCACCCTCCAGAAGTGAAAACATAGTCTCCTGTGGATAAAGGCAAACATGAAGCAAGCGACTTCTTGCAGCCAGAATATATAAAAACTTTTTTTTTTTTCCTCCTCCTTCTGCATTCCACTTTTTCAAAAGACAAAATAATGCTTCCTCTAGCTAATCTTATTCCTGTCCTCTGGCCTGAGGAAACATCTGCTCTCCATAGTGGGCTTGGTTGTCCCAGCTAGTTCCCTTTTCTTCCATTGGCATGAGTTGCTTCCACATGCCCCCATTCCTGCCCACCAGCGTTCACTGGAGAAGAGTGCCCTCGTGTTGGTGAGGCCCTGTAGACCGGGGGTAGTCAGCAGCTTTTCAGCAAAACATTTTTTCCTTGGCAAAAACCTGTGCTTTTGGTTTGTTTTGGAAACGAAAGCGTTTCCACTACACTCAGGAACGTGGCTGTCCCAGCCCTACTGCTGAGGTGAGCTGCAGCTTACTGCTGGAGCACTGTGATGGTTGATGGGTTAGGGCTTGACCCGTGGCTGTTGGCTAAGACAGCCTTTAACTATGGTCATTTCCCTCTCTGATGTGTTCTTCCTTCTCAGAGATGTTCTCTTGGTGGATTTACCTAATGGTTGTGTTTTCAGGACTAGCGGTGGCTTACTGGGGAAACCAGAAAACCCCAGAATGGTGCTGTGTGGCTTTTATCTTCCAGGTGGGATTTCTCTCTGATGAGACTAAGTCACCGTGCCCTGATAGCCAGGACATCAAATGACCCCTCTGCTGGTCACCGTAGCCCCGCTGCTACCTTTCCTCGGTGAAAGGGGAAACAAATTGTTTTGGTCTGACTTGGTCAGTTATTTCCTGTGTGTTTTACCCTGCCTGGGGCTGCTTTTCTGCCCCTGAGCTGAGTGTTGAAGAGGTTGGATATTGGATGGAAAGTGGCTGCTGGTCCTCATCTCTGCTACTGCAAAGCCCGCGAAGTATTTGGTGTCATTCCAACAGCAGGGTGAAGAGGATTTGATTGATCACCTTCATTGTAATTCTTGTACAGAGATAATGTTGTCCCTGTCTCTTTCCAGAACGGTAGCTGCTGAAGTCAGGAAGCAGATCTCGGGACAGTATGGAGGCTCTCCCCAGCTCCTCAAAAACCTCAATATTGGAGGCAGCGTCTCTCACCATACGACTGTAAGTAACACTTGGAACGTGGAAGGCTGAAGAAGGTGTGCGTGGTTATTTTGATCGCCGTTTGGAAGGAAATTGCAGTGCTGACAAATTGTTGACCTAAGTGGCCCTGATAACACCAAGGAAAATAATTCCGTGCAAAACCCACTGATTTTGGAGGGCTGTATCTTGCAAATCAGTCAGTGCATCTGGGAATTTGTGTTGCTGCAGAGTCCTTGTAGGACAAGGGACTCCCTTGACCAGATGTTGGTTGTTTTATCTCAGAATAGCCTGGGCTGGGAATTAAATTCCACACTCAAGCATGGTTCTCCCCGGGAAGAGCTCTTTGCAAGCTCATGCACTTCAGGTAACTGGTTTCTTGTGTTTCTTGTCACTCGTGAGCATGGGATCACAGTGGCTCGTCAACTCTTCAGAGGTATTTTAGGTATTATTGTGGAAGTTGGATGTGGTTATTCCTTAGGATTGTATGTTTACTTACAAATGTACAGTCCACTTTCAAGATCCGCTGAAATGTAGGCCACATTCTCAGAATCTCCCTCTCCAAAGTCAGATTTTCTTGCGTGGCCTACCAATAACTTCCAAAATGTATTCAGCATGATGGTAAAAATTTCAAACATTCAGCAAACTTTTTCATGCTGGAATTTTCTTTTTGGAAGTGTTCTTTTGATTTGGGCTGTTGCTTTGGAGTTGCAGCAGTTTCTTTTGCATCAGTCAAGTTAGAAAACAAATATTATATTTGTTTTCTTCTAAGAGGGCTGGTTAGGTCACTACTGGAAATGTGCCCTGAATTTGATAGCCTGTCTGTGTTCCGAGTTCACAAGAGTTCTTCTCTTGTTCTGTTGCAGGCTCCTGTAGAGTTTCCTCAGTTCAGGTACTGCTCGGTGTCCAGTGTGACACATTAAAGCTTTCTTGTACAGAGCACAAACGTGTCCTTGGAGCTAGTACCATCTCAAAAGGGATCTCCACCACTTAAGTTGACCCCTAGCTTAGAATGACTTCCCCACAGTTCATCTTTAAGGAGATCCAGCTGTGCCAGAGTCGCTGGGGATGGAGCAGGGCTGGAATTCCTGTCGTTTCCCCTGTGTCAGCTGTGTGAGGACAAGGAGAGCAGAAGGCTGGCTTTGCCAGCTGCCTTCCCAGCCTTCCTGGTGAGCCAGAGAGTGCGAAGGAGGAGGGGTTAATGAGAGTGGTGTGTCCAGGGCTAATGCTTTATCACAGCAGTCTCTGTAGGGGTGTGGAATGATAATGCAAAGCCCTGACTTGGCACTTCTATATCATCTTTTGCATAATCCAGCATTAGGCAATAGGGAGGGACCTCTGCTATTAGCAGTGTGTACTGGATGGAGCACTCGGGGTCATTGAATCCAATTCCCTGCAGCCATGGATAGCTGAGGAACAGGCGCCTGCTTTGGAAGGACCCGTTGGATGTCTGTCCCACGAGCTCCTGTGCCTTGCTTGCCTCCTGGCTGGCTTCATCTTGGAAGAAATTGGCTGAATTGCCTTTCTACTCCCCGTTGCTTTCATAAAGCAGGATATCTTTTGTGTAACTCTCCAAGCTCTTCTTCAGCCAGCCATATTTTTGATAATTGTTTTTCCTTCCATCACCTCCTTTCACCCTGAATTGCCTCTCCCACTTTTTCTTCCTATTTCTAAAGTTTTTCCATTCTACCATCAACAAACCGTGTGCTTAAAGCTTCTGTCCTGTTGATCTTCACATGTAATTCAGGTTTACTGGTCACTCTTGTCAGCCCTGTCTTTGGTTCAGATACCTCATTATCCTGTTGCTGTTGTGTTTTTCTAGTGAATATAATCAAGGATCTATAAAAATCCTGGAGAAGGTCATGCTGACTGGAAGCAGGCTCTGAGCCTTTCCCATCAAACCGCATTGTGTGATGGTTGATGTGATAAGCTCCTAGTTTGTTGAATTAGATTCTGTGCTGAGCGGGGATGCTCTTCAGATGTGTGATTAACATGGAGAGATGGTCTGGAGGAAAAGTATATTTAGCAAAGTCATGAGCCTCTATCTTGAGGCTGTATAGTACAACTAAGGTTTGCTTGTACTAAATTTTAGGTTAATTTCTTTCCCTTAAGCTTCTGTTGGAATCTGCTGTGCCTACCTGTCCTGGTTTGGTAACAAACATTATGCAGAGAGAAAGCATCACTGCTGTGAAGCTGAAATAGCTACTTTGGAAATGTTCAGAAGTTTGTGTGTCATTCGTTACACTCTGACAGAGAAGAAGTAGAAGGCCCAGAAGCTGCATGTCTGTTCTGTGTAGCCGTACCAGTTTGAAAGGCTGGAGTAGGGCACATAGTACGGGTTTAAAGAGGATACTTATGCTAAAACGTATGGATATTTTAAGAAGGCCTTGTGATTGAGTTTCATTTGAGTGTCTCCACGCTGGCAGCAGGTTGCACCATTGAGTGTGCTGCGTAGAACTGGAGCACTTCCAGTGGTAATGCAGATGTGGCCTCTCCTATCCAGTGCATCTTGCTTGTCATGTTGAGCACTTCCAGAGAGAGTTATGATCCAGATAAGGTCAGCGCCGATGATTCTTTGTTGACATTTGCCAACAGTAGCTTATGGTAACTCAGCTGAGAATTTTACCAGCCGCAGTTCAACGGAGCCGTTTTGATGGAGAAAAGAATGTTCCTGTGAACGAGGAGCCCTCAGCGCTGTGCTTGGTTGGACCTTCTGTTTCTTCTTGTCTGCAGCCAGGGCAAGGACTTTCCACACTCAACAAACTTAGGTGGGGTTAAGCCTGGGATAAATGCAAAAACTCGTCAGCTGAATTTTAGCAAGTCTCTTCCCTTTTGCTTCATGAGCAGCGGACAAAATGCTGCCAGAACTGTTTCTAATTTAGTATCTGGTAGAGCTGGGGAGAAGACGGTGCTTTCAAGTGACTGTACAGGAGTTCACAGTTTATTATTGTCAGCCTCCACCCTTCTGCTGCTTTAGGAGCTGCTGATTTAAATTGCACTTTCCTCAAACCACAGATACAGGTCTAAAGCTTTCCGAGGCTTTTCCTGCGTAACTTAATGTGCTGAGTTGGGACTCCTTGCAGGACTCAGTCCTTATAGCACTGAGCTTTTTATTTTTGAAATCCAGAACAGAAGGCACTGACAGTCTTTTAGTGAGTAATAGGAGCTGGTAAGGTCTCGGCGTTAGATGAAGGAGCTTTTATTTTTTGCAGTCACTTTTGCAAGTCTTTCTTAAATCCACTGGTAAATCCAATGTGTGTTTGCACCTTGCTGTCTGAGTTCTGGGTCGCAAACCACGCACTGTGCTCATCTTTGGGACACTGAGAGGCTCAATATTCCCATGGAGCCAGAGCTTCTCACCACCAAACTCACTGGCTGAAGGCACTGAGAGCAGAGAGCTTGAACTTCCTTTCAGAGAGCTCCCCAGCATCCTGCAGGATGGGGTATTTGTTTTGTTTATTTGATGACCCAGGCTGTTTACTATGGGCTATTATAACCCCTCGTGACTAACCACCTTCTTTTCTTTCCAAGTTTGTTTGTTCTGTTGAGGAACTCCTTGTGCTGCAGTGCTTGTTAACTCTGTTCACCCTCTGGTGCACGGCTCATTTCTGCTGGTTGCTCCATGGTGCAGTGGGGCAGAGGCCTGATTCCTCTCTGCATTTCTGCAGGAGTTTTACCTGGGTGAAGCTGGGGTATGGATTGTCAGAGATTAGCATGAGTTACTGCTGAAGCCACCCAAAGCTTTCTCTGAATCTTGGCGTGCACGCCTCTGGTTGCTGTTTAATGGCTGATTTGGGTTGATTTGAGTTAATTTGGAACAGCAGAGTTTTTGTTTGTATCTCTTTTTTTTTTCCCCAGTGTGTGCTGCCCTTTATGAGGACAGTGAATAAGCACTACATATCTGGACCTCTCTCACTGTAGCTCAGCTGTTTCTGGGTCTTGTTTTACATTCAGCAACTTTTCTTGCTTAACGATCCTAGAATCATAGGATGGTTTGGGCTGGAAGGGACCTGAAAGACCATCCAGTTCCAGCCCCCCAGCCATGGGCAGGGACACCTCCCACTAGAGCAGGGTGCTCAGAGCCCCATCCAGCCTGGGCTTGGACACATCCAGTGAGGGAGCATCCCCAGCTTCTTCAGGCAATATGTTCAGTGTTTCATCGCCCTCATAGGGAAGAATTTCTTCCTAATT
>JANHFX010011152.1:93755-105148 GCA_027560015.1 Chloroceryle amazona | reverse complement strand
GTGGGCAGGGACACCTCCCACTAGAGCAGGGTGCTCAGAGCCCCATCCAGCCTGGGCTTGGACACATCCAGTGATGGAGCATCCACAGCTTCTTCAGGCAATATGTTCAGTGTTTCATCGCCCTCATAGGGAAGAATTTCTTCCTAATTTCTAATCTAAATCTACACTCTCCTTTTGAAAAAATCTTGGATTTCTGAATACTTTGCTTTTGAGTACCAAAAATAGTCATTGAATTGTTTTGGTTGTTGTCCAAAACTTGAGTTTTTTCTTTGTTTTTTTCTTTTTTTTTCTTTCTTCTCCTTAGAGTTATATTTTAATTAGAAGAGAGCATTTCCCAGGACTTGCAAATAAGCAGAATGAATGCATACTCAGTTGTTCTACCATAAAATCACAGCTGTTTCCAAAGGATTAGGGCTAATATTTCCTGTCTGTTGGTGTATGTTACAGCAGAGCTGAACATCAGGGTGAGGAGGAGCACTATTATAAGGGATGCTAATTAGTCTGGGAATAAAGGGGTCTGGATTCTTGGACGTGATGTGATGTGACCACGTCTGCTCTCGGCGCTCCCATTTTCTCCGGGTAAAATAAAGGTGCTGACATTTACATATCTTTGCAAAGCACTGCTGGGTTTATGGGCATTATGTGGGCTAATTGAAGCTTTGTCTTGGATTTATTGGATGTCAGACTCTGGTTGTGTATTCAAAGATAGCATCTAATTATTCAATAAGAGAATATAGGTTCCTTTGTATGTTTTCCTTGTTTATTTTAGCATCGTTTAAAAGAAGAAAAGATAATTTGTGCAAATGAATGGAAAACACTGCAAGGGAAAACATGACAGTATCCTATGTGGCATAGAAGAGGATGTTTTGAAGTGTTCAGAGCCAAGTCATTTTATCACCAAAATCACTAAAATGCAAAGGAAAATGAGCCAAGTCTTAATGCTCTCTCAAAGCTGATTAAGGCTTAATAGTGACTCCCATTATATGTATTTCCTGGAGGTTTTGCCCTGCCTTGCTGAATGGTCTGTCCTCATCAGACAGGGGAGGATGGGAGAGGCATCCACATCCTCTTCCCTGCCTCCTCCCAGCTGCGATTGCTCACAGTTAACTCTGCTCTGGTGCGGGCACTTTCTTGAGTAAATTAAAACCATTTCTAAACCCCGTAGTGAGTCCTGTTGCAGAGATCAGGAGCCTTTGATATCTTAAGCTGGTTGAGTCTGGTATCCATTGAAAGGCTGCTGAGTCTCATTTATCTGCAATAACTTAAACAGTTTATATGTTAGCAGAGATAACTAATCTTAACTAAATGTTGTTATACCATGTAAAAGCAGTTACTTAAGTGAAGCATACTCAGAATCTAAAAATGCCATTAAATCCTACTCTGTTTATTAAAGTTAGTTGTGACACATCTTCTTCAGGAATAAACAAGCTGGTGTTTAGTGGAAATGCTGCTAATACCCTAAACCTAGGATTCAAATTGCAATGTAAAAATGTTCATTTTAAATCCCCGTTGGTCTGCTTGTGGAGTCTTTCATGCTAATGCTGACAGGGTCCCAGCAAGGAGCAGTGGATTGGAAGACTGCTGCTTCACGATGCTAAATTACAGCCCTTGGCTTCCGGAGAGTGCTTGGAGGAGTAAGCCCATGTCAGAAGGCACGTGAGCGTGAGGTGTAGATGTGCTGCTGCAGCGGTTCTTCGCACGCGTGCACTCGCAGCCCTGTGCAGTCGGGAGGCAGCTGAGCGCAGCGTCAGCCCTTTTAGCACTGAGCTAATCTGAATGAGACCCACGGCCCTTACCTGGGCTGGCCCAGTTGGGTGGGTGTGCCCAGGCATTGCACCAGTGGCCAGTGCTGCATCAGGTGGCTGAACAGCAGCTCTGAACAGAAGGCAAGGAGACTCGACCCTGGAGGTCCACTGTGGTCCCCAGAGCTTTGGTCGATGGGCTGAGCCTTGCTCCGTGCTGCCTGTGGTGCTGCAGGGGTGAGCTGGGTGCTGGGGCTCATTGCTGGTGGAGACATCGGGACTGTCTGTGCCCGGAGCTGGCTGCGACTCGAGTGGTTTGCTAGGTGACACTTGCTCCCCATGAAGGTGGCAGCAGCAGTCATTTCCTCACCTGGGCATGTACATAAACCACTTCAGCTGTCCTCTGGTGCTGCTCATGAGCTAATAGCATAGGGAGCTCCACGCCACACCAGCTCTGGCATCTTTGTGTGTCTGGTGGTTAATCCATCCCCTGGATAAATTGTCCACTGCTAATTGAGACCTGACTGTGGCAAGTATTTTCCACTCAGAAGAGCATGCATGTTCGTGGCTTGCACAGCTCAGAGCCACCACGGTTTGCCTTTGTGAACCCCAAGGGTCCAGAGGGATCTGTGATTTTTCTGCAGTCGCTGGTCAAGCTGTTTGGCTTTTTCATTTCTTTAATAATGGAGCTTTGATGTTTTCTTTGTCTCAGTCTTTGTGCTCTCAGTTTTGGCACAGTTTATCAGAGGGTAGCTCCTTCAGATCAGTCTCAGCACTCGTGTTTTCTGTATCAGTCTTTGTGTTCTTGAGATACTCTTGGGGATATTGCAGGATTCTTGGTCATCAAAGAAGATACTGTCTTTCATCTTACCCATCCTTGGAGACATAGCTTGTGTCTGGCTGGGTTCGGTAAGAAATTGCATTAGTATTCCCAGATAACTAATGAATCTCTGATGAATATTAATATTTTTATACCCAAATGGCTTCTTACATTAGCAGCCAGTTATAATAGCAAATAACCCAGCAATATTTGTACATAAAACATCTCCTGGTTTTGTGACTGGCTGCTGCTTGCTAGATGTAGGGTCCCACTTGAGGTGGGTATATTTACAAATACTTCCTTTCATTAGAGGCGTTTTCTTTTTCCATTTCAAGAATTGTGCTATTACATTTATTTGGCACACATTTCAGATCCTTTGGCTCTCTGTAAAACGAATCCAGAACTTAGTCTGAAGCCTTCAATTTTAAGATTATTTAGTACTATTTCAAAAACAGTTTTAGCCATAGCAGTGAACACTTAGAGAAATTTTCGAGGCACGTTTACAGATTGAAATGAAGGACTTTTATCAGCTCTTCTCTCTAGTAATTATGTCCTTTCAAAACACCAGGGAAGAGCAGTAGTAATAGGTAGAGCAAAGCAGGAGAGATAGGGAGCTGCATTCCAGAGGCAGTATGCATATACGTGGAGGTAATGACTGCACTTTATGGTAGGGAGGTGTCATTTCTGTTTGAAGGTTGGTAGCTGTCTGTGGTTGATGAAAAGCAGAGATTGCCCAGGAATCTCCTTGGTTCATTTGAATATTTCCATGTATTATTAAATGCAGCCAAAAAAAAAAATTAAATGCAGGAGTTCTCTGTGCTCTCCAGTCAGCAGGCTTATCAGATCAGGGGTGGGGGTTTTCTGACGCACAGTGATGGCAGTAGATGAGTATGTGCTTCTTAGAACTTGGGTCTGGTGATGACTGCTCTTGGAGTAAGTGCTTACACGAAAGAAAATGTGATTTATGCAAGTAAAACATTTTTGTTGACCACTGACAGTGCTCAAGTAATTAATGGTGCACTGCTCATGTTTCAAAACCTCTCAGAGTGACCATGGCCTCCAGTTTACACTTCAGTCTGATGCCTGTGTTCAGCAAATATGTCTCTTCAAACTATTACCTTATTTACTTGGTTGGTTTTGGTTTGTTGGTTGTTTTTGTTTTGGTTTGGTTTGTTTTTTTAGTGTGTTACATTTCCTGTATTCTCAGATTTATGTCGAGTCCTTCCTACCATAGATCAGGTTTGACTCTTGCGGTTCTCTCCAATACCAGTATCCCTTTAAGGGTGAAGGGATTTTGCCACAGCAAGAACAGGCCATCTGCATTCCTGAATGCTCAGCACTCAGCAAGGGAAGTGACTGTTTGCCCTGGAGACCTAGAGATAGCTGAGAGGAGGCTGGGGCTCAGCTTTGAAATGTTAATCTGCTGCTTCTGTCCTTCCAAGATTTTGCCCAGGGAGGCAGTGGGTGGGAAGTTGGTATTAATTTAGAATTTGAAGCTTTGGCACAATCTGTTACAGTTTTAGCACGTTAAAAATTGTTTAATATTTAAGGAGGTATTGAAGTTAAGATGGAACTTCGCCCTACTTTCAAAATTGGCAAGAAATATCACCTTGATTTTGAAGAAGTGCCTGGCCAACAAGTAAAAATAGTAGTCAGGATCCTCCTTGTGATGAGGAGCTCTGCAAGGCTAATCTTTCAAGGTCTCTTATCATATCCTCAGAGGGAATTTTACTCCCCCACGAAAGTCAGGAGCTATAGCCATACAGTCTTTGCCACTGTCATTTTTACAGGGCCCCGAATTGTACTGTGATCCTCAGAGACTGTGTCTCTGCCTTTGGACACTATGCATCTTGTTTTGGATAAAAGGAAATTTGGTCTTGGATTATTGGGTCACAAGCAACTTGGGTTCAAATCCTTCTCCTGCCAGATGCATCCTGCCAAGCCATTGCATCATAACCATTTAAAATGCTGCTGTGGCTCCCTGGGAGAGCGAGCACCTTGGGAGGGCAGAGGTGACCTAGGGAGAAGGAAATGGGAGGGACACGGTGGTTTTCATGGCTGTGCTGACACGTGTGAGCTGGAAGAGTCTGCAAAATCAGAGCTGGGATCTGAGTGCATCTCTTAGAGCACAACCCATGAGATTTCTCATGATGCTCAGCGTGACACGTGTGCGTTAGGCAACAAACTTCTGGAACAGGATCTAGAACTATCCCCTCTGCCCAGCTGTTTGTGTAGGGAGAGGATAGGTTAAAGTCCTTCAGGCAAAAATCTGAATGCCTGTGGACACACAGCAATGATCTACAGAGGACTTCTTCTGAGCCTCAGTCAGTATTTGTGAGATGAAGATGATAATTGTCCTTTTTTCTGCCCTAGTCACTGCTGTGATCCCATACTGAGTTTCTGTACCATGCCCAGGAGAGCAGACCTCCAGTTTTCAGGTACTAGTGTAGGTGTCAGTGGCTCTGTAAGGCAGCAAACTGGAGGGGGAGCCTGTTCAGGCAAGGGCATGTAATGATGGCTGATTAATTAAATGGCATGATAATTAAATACTTTTCCTTTGTTTCTTGAGCACGACGGAAAAGTGCATCTCTGGGAAGTATCCCTATTGCCTTTGTTGGGAGGCATCACCTTGCCCTGCACCCTCTCTGCTGGGCTCCCTCCGAGCCTGGCTGCTGCTGCCTTTCCAGTCCATTGTCCACAGCAAAGCCCCAGTCATTGGGAGGTGTGGGAAGCCCTGCTTCTCAGAGGGGTCCCCTCTGTGCACGAGGGAGCTGGCTGTGGATTTGTGCAACTGCTTCCTCTGTAGCTGCTGCTGCTGCTGGTGGAGGTGGGTGCTCAAAAGAAGGACATAAATAGGCTGGAGAGGTGTTTCAGCTAGGAATGCACTAAAACTACAGCAAAATACGATGTTTGCTGTCTTCAGAAGGACAAAGTCGATAGGAAACGAAATTTTATTTTCAAGCTTTTAAGGGGTTATAACAGTGAAGAATAACACAGCCTTAAAGAAGAAAACCTGACTATCCCTGTTGCAGGAGAGCTGTAAACCTTTGAAATAGGGTTTAGAAACGCAACCTTTGAGATCTGTAAGTGCAGCCGTGCAGAGGCACCTACAGAACGTGTGCATTAAATAGTTTACCTACACCAAGTCAGTCAGGCTGGTGACAGGAGTGTGTCTATGGTCAGGTTAAGGACATACTCAGGATCATTTTTTGCAAACAGTGTGTGTGATTTGGGGTAATTGGGCTGTGTAAGTCTGAAAAAGAGAGAGTCCTGTTTGATTTCTTCTGTGCTTTCAGTTTCTCGGTATGTTTACTTGGTGTTTACATTGGCAAGGAGCAGGTTACGTCCCTCTTAGTCATACCCAGCGGCCCCTTTCTCCCTGCGTAGTCCTGTTCATTTTAACAGCACCAGAATTGCATTTGCCCTGAGTGAGGTGGCCGTGTCTGATCCTGGGGTAAAGCCAGCGTGAAAGCTGTGTTGAGGGATTGCCTGAAGGTTGTCCAGCATTTGCTCTGTAATTACAGGCTGTACAAAGTCAAGGAGTGTGCTTTAAAAGAGTAGTAATCGTGGTTCTGGGAGCAGTTTTGCCTTTGCTTATTTTTTGAGTGTGTATTTGCCATTAGTTTAGGCTGTTTTGTGGGCTGGGCTGGGAAGGTGATCAGAGCTCCTGTACAGCTGTTTGCAGAGCACCTTAAAGTCTTTTTAGAAGAAATGGACACCTTCTCAACAGTTCCTTACACTAATGCTGCAGTATCTCCTCGCTGGGTTTCTGAGCTGGTTGGTAGGTGGACTGCACGTTTCCATAGAATTGACTGTAAGTGTCCCAGTGCCTTTGGAAACCTGATGAACTGGTTGTGTTTCATGGAGGAGGCACCTATTGATCCACCCTAGGGGCTGTCGGGAGGAATTGGAAAGTGCTTACTGGCAACTGGATGAAGATTGCTTTGAAGATTGCTTCCCGTAGCTTGCCAGCATCAGGGCTGTGGGAGAGGACAACTTTATAGCCCCTCAGCTGTTCCCCTGTTTCTACTGCAGCAGATTTCAAAAGCTTTTAATGTGCAGCTGAAAGTGGGACTTGCTATCCTTGTGATAATCTGGAGATCCGCTCTCCATCAGAGTGGTGCACAGGGATAGAGGTGAAACTTCTGTAAACTTATCAAGTAGTGCAATCCTAATAGGCTGTGGGAGTTGGCTCTTGGGTGCCTCATTGTTTCCCCTGGTGCAAAAGGAGGTAAGCTGGGCCTGGAGACTTGCTGGTGAGATCATACAGTCATCGAATCCCAGGTTGGAAGGGACCTCTGGGATCATCTGGTCCAACCTTTCTTGGCAAGGTTGCTGGCCCAGCTCCTGTCCAGCCAAATGTTAAAAGTGTCCAGTGCTGGGGACTCCGCCACTTCCTCCGGGAGGTTGTTCCAATGGCTGATTGTCCTTGTGAAAAAGTTTCTTCTCTTGTGTTCAATCAGAATTTCCCCAGGAGTAACTTGTACCTCAGCTTTTCTGTCTTCTTTGTGGCCTCCCTTTAAATCCTGGAACATGGTGACAAGGTCTCCCATGAGCCTTCTTTTCTCCAGACTGAAAAGCCAATTCTCTCAGCCTTTCCCCATCTGTCACCTTCCCAGTCCTTGGATCCTCTTGGTGGCCCTTCTCTGGATCCTCTCCAGCCTGTCCACATTGTTTAATTTACTTTTTTTTTTTGTAGCAGTTACCAGAATTGAACACAGACTCCCAGGAGTGGCCTGGCCAGCTCTGAGTAGAGCGGGATAATGACTTCTGTGTCTCTGCTGGGGATGCCCTTGTTGGTGGAACCCAGCACCCCGTTGGCTTTCTTTGCCACAGCAGCAGTATGTGGTTCACTAATACTGAGCTTGTTGGCCACCAGGACCCGCAGATCCCTTTGCACAGAGCTGCTCCCCAGCTGGGTAGATCCCACTCTGTGCTGCACTGCTGGGTTATGTTTTCCCAGGTACAAGATCCTACACTTGTCCTTGTTGAACTTCATAAGGTTCTTGTTAGCCCACACTTCCAGCCTCTCCAGGTCTTCTTGCAGGGTGGCCCCCCCTTCTGAAGCATCCGCTTTTCCCCTCAGTTCGGTATCATCAGGAAACTTCATCAGGGTAGACTTGATCATCCAGACCACTTATGAAGATACTGAACAGCAGATGACAGAGCAGGTTCTGCTCTTCAGCCAGTGGTGAAGCTGGGATGATGAGATTGGGTGAACCAAGTCTTACCTGAACTCATCCAACTCTTTCAGTGTGTGCCTTCGGGTGATGTGTGACAGTTTCAGTGGACCGATGCTTTGGCTGGATAACAGTGGAACTGTCCCTTGTGTACTGTGTCTGTTCCTGGTCTCATCCACAACTTCAGAGGCAGTGAGAGCCATGAGAGGAGCTCTTGTGGTTCAGTGCAAACCCTGGGACACCCTTTGGGTTCATTTTGCTTTAGGTGAGTTTGTTCATCCTTATCTCCTCCTCCTCTCTCATCACTTCTTCCTCCACAGATATCCAAAGCTTAAAATAATGTGCTTGCCTTTTATCTGCCAATAGTCTGACACAAAGTAGTTCCTCTTCATAACCACGAATTTATGTTTGGCCTGTTTACTCAGGTGCTAGACAGTATTTCTGGCTGCACAGATGGTGAGTCTAATACAGGCTTCTGGGTTTGACTTTTATGTTTGTTTACATCTTCATGGTACAATAGTTATCTGAAGAGACAACTGGAAAATGTGAAGTGCAACTTTGGGTCTAATCCTGAGATGTATGAAGGGTTTGGAAACCCCTGAAGCTCAGCCCTGGGACCTGGTGATGGGTAGCCCCCTAAGCACTGCCCACCTTTCCAGATTTGATGGCTTTTAACTCCAGCAGCCAGTTCATTCATCATCTGTCCTTACATCACAATGCTCTTGTTGGACAAGCAAAATGCGAGATGTAAAATGCCAGGAATGGGGAACATGCTGTGTTTGGGGCAGTCTCTGCCCTGTGTCTACTCAGTCTGGTGTGTCCCCCTCAGCTCTGTGTCAGTACAGAGCTTTTTTCCTCCTCTGTAATTTCTTCTGTTTATCAGGATGAGTGGATTAGAAAGATCGGAGGGAATGAGGAAAAGGTTCCTCTCCATTACCCAGGGATGGGTAAATGAGTTTGTGCAGCCTGGAACACAACACTTGTATGGGCAGCTGGGTTCTGCTGAGCAAATGCACTGGCAGGTGCCTCAGCTTTGGAGCTGCCAGTGTGGAAGGGAGCTCAGCAGGAGGAGTAACAGTAGGTCTTAAAATGTTAGGCCTTAAAAATAGGGTCATTAAGCAGCTTTAAGGCACCCTCCGAGGCTACATTAACCCTCTGGCCTTCTTCCAGCAAAGGTGCTTTCAGTGCCCAGTGGATGGGGCTCTGGACTGGCCACGAGAGGACCTGAGGGAGGTCCTGTTCCCAGCACCTCAGTGGCTTTTGCTCCGTCATTTTTGTTATTTTTATCTTCATTTGCAAGAAATCTCCATCTCTGGGTTCTTGCTTGATCTTCCTTGGGTTTGAAGTTTGTCAGTGGCAAGGATTATATATGTGCAGAGCAGCAGCAGTGTTATACAGCAGCTCTTCTGAGGAACACCCGTGCACTTTGAGCAATTCCTCAGTCATAAACCACCACGCTTCACCGCTCTGCGCTGTGTCAGGTATCTAGTGCCAACTGGAACTGCTCTCTCTACGCAAAAAACAGAGAGTGTGAGGTGATGAGATGTTAACTGCAGTGTGGGGAAGAGCAATGACAAGTTCTGCTCATGGTGAGTTTTGCAGTGAGGAGAGCAGTTAAAATTATCTGGTTTGTATTCTCAAAAGTTGTCCAAATCACATACTTTTAATTTCTGGAATTTAGGATTAGAAGGGGAAAGAAAAAGTTTTGGGGTCAGAGCTAAATAGATGTTGATGATGCAGAAATGAGTTTCTGTCTTTTACCTAAACTGCAGAACTTAAGTTTAGGTGTTTAGTGAGTTTCTAGACATCATATTTTTTTTTTTTTGTGGACCAGATTCTTATCTGGCTTAAAGTCATCTGGTCCAACTCACCCGACTTTGTTGGGGTCGTGCCATTGTTCTGCTGAAGGGTTTGCCTTCTGGATTTGAGAAAATTGCAATGTTCATTGCAATTGGCTGTGCTAGGAGAGATTCTTTCAGTACCCTCTGGGTTAGCCAAGTCTTTTTTCCTTGAATAAAAAGTTGATTCATTTCACAGCCTGTGGTCCGTAGAAGCTAAAAACCTGGAAGATTATATTTTGTTTTAAGAAGAACATTTAAAAGTTAAGTATGAAGTGTTCTCTCCCAACAGAAGACAAGCTATGGGATAGTTCCCTGTCCCACAGAAATCATCTGGCTGACAGGAAAGAAGAAAAATTGCCTAATTTTGATGTGTTTCTGTGATGCGTATTAAACCGCTCGGCCTCCCTGGGATGTGCCAGGGAATTGTAGGAAATCTGTCAGTTCCTTTAGAGGCAGGTTCCTCAAAAAACTTGGTTTTAGTGTTTCATTTTCTTAACGCCTATGTTTATGCACAGCCTGGTAGCATAACGATCTCCTACCAGAATATATATGTGCATTTATGTAATGTACATATGTAAAAAGATACAGTTATGCAATATGATTATGTATCCAGTTTATGCAATTATTATTTTTTTTAATCTATCTAAAAAAAGCACACTTTTTTCAGTATTATGGGATCACTAGTGCCAGTGAAATCTGCTGTTTTCCTGCACGTGTGTTTGGTCAGTCATTCCCTGTGCTTTGGGGGCAATCATTGTGCCCAGTAAAGATGATTTTTAAGCATCCGTTTTCTTTAGAGTATTGTCCCTTCCTGGTGTGAGCAGAGTCATTGTGGCACTAAAGGCCCTGGTACTGAGAAGGGGTGGGTAAACTTGTACCTGTGGTGCTGCAGTTTGTGTACTCCAGAGAAGTGGTTTAATTCAAAATGTTCCTCTTTAGAGTTCTGTGGCTTCCTGAGTTCCTGGTAAATCATCCTCTGCTTTGGATTCCCATCGGGGGGCTGTGCCTGAGGGTGAAGGAGCTGTTGCATCTTGGCTCAGGATAAAGCTTCTCTTTGTGATCAGAGCATGGGAAAAACAAATCCAAAGTCCTACATGTGGCAAATAAAGTGCAAATTTTTCTTTTGATGCAAAATGATGAATTTCTTGAAAATAGATTAAAATCCTTTCTTTTAATTTGTTTTTTTTTAGGTGATGATGGTATGCATCCTAGAAATAGCCAGAGAAATATCAGATAAAAGATAAGACATGAAAAATAGCTTTGTGATGTGTGTTAGCTACAGTTAACACTGCTGGGGGTAGTCGCCATCTGATGTGAGGTGGAGTTTCCTCAACAAGGCAGAAGATCTGGTTTAAAAAAACAAAACACAGTGTCAGGACAGGGAGATAGTAGAGAAGTCCAACGGTGGGCTGCAAAGGTGGTCAAGGGACAGGAACATGTCCCACGAGGAAAGGCTGAGAGCCCTGGGGCTGTTTAGCCTGGAAAAGAGAAGCTTTGGAGGGGATCTGATGAATGTTTACAAACATCTACAGGGTGGGTGTCAAGTAGAAGGGGCCAGGCTCTTGTCGGTGCCCAGGGATAGGATGAGAGGTGATGGTCGCAAGGGGAAACACACAGGTTCCACCTCAACATGAGGAAAAACTTCTTCACTGTGAGGGTGACAGAGCCTGGCCCAGGCTGCCCAAAGGGGTGGTGGAGTCTCCCTCTCTAGAAGCTTTCAGGACCTGCCTGAATCTGTTCCTGTGTGGGCTGCCCTGGGTGACCCTGCTCTGGCAGGGGGGGTTGGACTCGATGATCTCCAGAGGTCCCT
>JANHFX010011152.1:82088-93655 GCA_027560015.1 Chloroceryle amazona | reverse complement strand
GGGTGACCCTGCTCTGGCAGGGGGGTTGGACTCGATGATCTCCAGAGGTCCCTTCCAACCCCTACCATTCTATGACTATGTGTGTGTGTGAGGTTTTCACCTTGTTTTAAGACCCTTCCATCACTTGTCTTTCCCCAGGTGCCCCTTACAGAAGCCGTGGACCCCGTTGAGTTGGAGGACTACCTTATAGCACACTCGGCTGCACTGGAGTCCGGACCCCTGAGGGACTTGCTCGAGTTTCCTCCCGATGACATCGAGGTTGTGTACACCCCCCGGGAATGTCGAACGCTTGTGTCGGCCGTGCCCGAAGAGAGGTAGGAGGTGACAGACAGGGTGACACCTCGCTCGAGGGATTTCATTGTGCTGCATCTGAGTATCTGCAAGGCTGGAGCTGTTGGCTGTGCCTGCCAGGAGAGTGAATACAAACCCAAGCGGAAGTGCGGGTCTTTGGGAAACCGCTGTCGTGTCTGTGATTTTGAAGGTGTTCGTTTTTGTTCTTTTAACAGTGAGATGGACCCTCACGTGAGGGACTGTGTGAGAAGTTACACAGAAGACTGGGCGATCGTGAACAGAAAGTGAGTTCCCCTGTGGTGTTTGTCAGCTTGATTCCCTATTTACCTTTTTGCAGGATGGCTGGCTGCTGTGAGGAGGCTCCAAAATTACTGCCCTGGCTTCCATGTGGCCTGTTTTTTTTTTTAGTTGCCCAGCTCAGCTGAACTGATCCTTTGTGTTTCAAAAATGAGATCTCAGATGTCAAAACCCCTTGGGGCATTTTTGAAAATCTAGGGCGTTCTAGTCAATGGTTGCTCCTTTAGAATGGTAGAGAAATGCGATGGGAACAAGTCAGATGGCTTTCAACATTTGTTTCTTTCTTTCTTCCCTATGTTTTTAGCTCTTTTTAGCGAGAAGTTGCCTTGGTTTTGTAACGCTGTAAGATTTATGCACAGGCACAACCACCTCATAGATGAGGTGCCTTCTGCAGCTTTTGTTTGTTCCCAGAGAGACTTGGAGAAAGTACGTAATTTAAACAAATAATTGTTAGTATTTGAACTAGCACAACATTTACCTAATGAGGGAACAGTTTAGAGAATGTGCTGTGCATTGATTAATTTATGCAGATTAGCAGGAAGGTCCCTGAGTAGCTTTACTTGGAACCTGCAGTCTCTCAGATGATTGAACGATGACTTCAGGAGCTACTGTCAAGGAGTAAGTGATCCATGTGATGTGCATCCCCTACAAACGACTCGACTACAGCTCCAGCTCTGCCCTTGTGGCAGTTGCTACAATTCACTGGTTTAATGTTGTCCTGAGAAACCACTTCAGGGGATGCTGAAGGTATGCTTTGCAGTGCTAAGATGACCTAATAAAATTGCATTTTGTAATCTCATACCAAAAAAAAACAAACCACCCAGAAAGATACCAGGTAGAGATGCTTTATGAACTCCCAGCCCAGCCTTCATGGGCAGAGTCTAGAACGTGCAGTAGACTTGGATAACATCACCCACCCAGCCAGCACACCTCTTGGTTTCTCAGTGACTTTCCCTGGTAGCAGGAGTACGTGGCTGTGATTCCTGCACTGAGGAGCTATAGTTGGAGCTTTCTGTCCTGCGTGGATCAGCTGCAGGTTGTGTTCAGTGTCAGGGAAGGCATGAAGCTAAAGGCACCAAAGTTGCCTGAGTGGGTTGAAGGTGTGAAGAGCGATTGTTGGACTACAGTCAAAGGTTGTCTTGCCTCATTAGAAGAAGAGGCACTTCCATAAACATTCACAGCCTGGGAGTTTCCCTTAATCCATCCTATTGTATGGTTACAAGTGCTTTGGCTGGCTCACACAAAATGCAGCTCTTCTAGCTCTAGAAGAATATGACTTGTGATGTGCCATGCTTCTCTCTCCCCCACCCCAGGGGAAATAATCATTACATCAGTCTTTGTCTACAGTTCTTTGCAATCAAGATGTTTTTGGGGGCAAGCAAATCCATCCTTCAGTGATGTTTTAATGGTATTGGAAAAGATAAATAAGTTTTCTTCACTGGCCCTATAAAAACAATGGCATATTCTTATTTCGACCTTATGGTGTAATTTCTGTATCTTAGACTGACAGCAGCAGTGATCACAAGCACTTCTGAAGTCAGGTCTGATTTAGAATGTGTTTACACTGGGTGGTGGAGCTGTGATTGAAATGCAGGTATCCAGGTGAGGGTTGTTCAGATCGTATTGTGCAGCTCTTCACAATTAAAACCTAGTGAGGAAGATGCTTCCCTCCTTTTTCTCCTCCCTGTCGCTATTCGCTGCGAGCACATCCGTGGTTTTCCTGTGTCTCTGCATCCTTCTGTGGTAACTTTAGTAACAGGGCAGTATAAGAACAATTAATTCTAGGCGTGACCCCAGCACTACTTCGGGAGCTGACTTGGAGTGTGTGCTGTAAGGAGACTGTGGCTCTGGCCATATGCGTGGGTAAATATAGACATAGTGCCATTTGGTATCCAAAAATTTGTTAGTCAAAGAGATCTGATCTCATCAGCAACAGTAGACAGACTGTTTACTAGCAAGTGCTGTTACACCCTGCAAAGCTCTGAAGGACCTGATTCTGCTCGTAAAGATGCTGTGGAAAGATGCTCATTTTGATTGGGGTTGGATAGTTGTGTTTCCCAGAGGTGCTCTTCAGGCAGTCTTACCTGAGGTTGGTGTTTTGGTTTTCAGGTTACTCATATGGCCTGCTCCAAGTCACTTCTTGTGCCAGCAGAACCACTGGCCTTCAGTCCTTGTGTTCTTGGGCTGTTTTAAGCTTGGCATCACAATCGCACATTTTATGATGACCTTAATTGGCCGTTGATAATACTTCTTTTGACATCACCCAGGGTTGCTTTACAGTTGAACAGAGTCACATTGTACTACTGGAATACTGGTTGTAGGATTATTAGCCAGCTACAGTGGAGGGTGACTGGAAATACTGTTTGCAGAGAGCAATTTATGCTTTGAGAGGATCTACACTGATAATACTGGATTTGTTCTGTAATTCTGCTTCTGGCTTTGGGGTCAAAAATGATGGTAAGAATGCATTTGAAATACTTTATTTTCAGATATCACAAACTGGGAACTGGATTTAATCCCAACACCTCAGACAAACAAAAGGAGAGGCAAAAGGGGCTCCCCAAACAGATCTTTGAGTCTGACGAAGCTCCAGATGGCAACAGTTACCAGGATGAACAAGTAATGTACCTTTAAAACCTTGCTATATAAAACCTAATTTATAGCTGCATTTTAAAAGTGCTGTCCCTTTCCCATTATAAGTTGCTTTTAATTTGTTGAATCTCAGGATGACCTTAAACGACGCTCAATGTCGATTGACGATACTCCCCGGGGCAGCTGGGCGTGCAGTATTTTTGATCTGAAGAACTCCCTTCCAGATGCCCTTCTCCCAAACCTACTGGACCGAACCCCAAACGAAGAGATCGACCACCACAATGAAGACCAGAGAAAGTCCAGTAGGCACAAGGAGCTTTTTGCACTACATCCAGCACCAGATGAGGTATTTTTATATACATGTGGGTGAGACTTAAAAAAACCAACCCTGAAGGATGTAGGGAATGTGAAAATTTCCAGTCTGCTGTGGATGTAAAGGAGTTAAGATCACCTGTGGTTTAGCCTTGGCTGTTTTATGGGTTGCATGGTTTTTAGCGTGTTGTCTTCTCACAGATGTTACTTTCTGGAGGTTGGTTTTCCTTTACAGTTATGCGACCCCCTATAATGTTAGAAACATGGAAGGGATTTAGTTTAGCATTTTTCCAGCTGCCATTGGTGCTAGTATCCTAGAAAAAAGTGCTACGTATATTTGCTTCGTAATGCTATTAGTGGTTTGCAAAAGTGTCGTGTCTCTAATTTCAGGAGGAGCCTATAGAACGACTTTGTGTCCCTGAAGTACCCAAAGAACACTTTGGCCAAAGACTTCTGGTGAAGTGTTTGTCCCTTAAGTAAGTATGACCCATCAGACAGCTGTTTTACAGAAAGAGAGAATTTAAATCTGGTGCTGTATCCACACGCATCTGGAATAACTGCTGCCTCGTTTAGCACCCTCAAAGGGATGTGTCATTGTTTGGTTTGGTCACAGGCTGAAAGGTTGGTTCTGGAAGGGATCAGTTACACAGTACTGTGCATCAGACAGTTTTATCTTCACGATATTCTTCGTATTGGTGTGACATAGAAAGAGTTCACTTTCTGTGGCTGTTCTCTGTGTGCTTCCCAGCCAGCCTGTAGCTGTTCCATGTTACCAGTACGTGTGCTGCCCTGCACTCCTTCAGGGTGCTGAAGTTGGCCAGTCTTTGGTGTTCAGCTCTGTCACAAGAATGGTTACAAGGGGCAAAAAAAAAACCAAACCAAAAGCATTCCAAGCATTTAAGCCTTAAAACAAGATAACTAAAGATTTGCCAGAGTTTAGCCTCAACAACCTTGACTTTGTCCCTTTAAGAGCAAAGACTTTATATACTTGGGAAGCATTAACTGGAGGAATAGAAACCTGTTAAACAAGTTTAATGAAGTGGAGCTCCTGAATATAGGGTTACCTGCAGCTGGTTCATTGCCTATAACTCTTCTCTAATAACACAAGGTAAAATTTTACTGTTATTCCCTTGGAGAAATAAAGTACAAAACTGATTTTCCACACTGCTGTATTCATCTTCTGTGTCCTCAGTTAGGTCAACCCTTCTTATTAGTGAGCTCCAGCTAGACTACATTGTGGCTCATAACCGAGATATATGTGTGGGACATAGCTCCTGCTGGTAGAGTGCTCCAGGACCTAATATAGCCATAGAGATGAACTGATTTTGCAGCCTTTTATGAACTGGAACAACATAATATGCAGCAGCAGTGGAGCTTCCTCTCCAAAGGGTGGTGTCTTTGGCATAAATAAGTTAGATGCCAGAAATTAATGATTTCTGCTATTTAAGCATCTCTTGTGGACTGTACATTCGTAGCAGATCTGTCCAAGTACACGCTTGTTTGTGTACCACAGTAATCTCTGAAGCTCTACTTCCAGTTGTAATAGAGCATCCAAGATTGTGCTGTCTTCATGGCACGCACCTTTCTGAGAGAGTTTGTGAGATATTGCTGTTTTCTCCTGAAAGTTAAATGCTGAAAATTGCCAGAATAGCTCTCCAGAGGAAGGAGCCTTCTGGGCAGTAATGCTGAGAGGGGTGGTTGGCCACTGAGCCATATTGACAGGTCAGCAGAGTAAATGGGCAGCTTCTTGAGGTCATCAGAGGAGCAAAGTGGTCCAGCAGTCCCAATTAGTAATTCCTCTCCCTTTAAGGAAGATTTGCGTTTCTTTGCTTCGCTTTCAAATGACGCTTGGAAGAGAAGAGCATTTGTAGACCCTAATCCCAACCTTTCTGTTGGGTGGCTGAGTTAAAGCGACCTCTATACGGTCCAGGGAGCACCAGTGCACATCCTGGTGGAAGTGAGCAGAGGTGATGCAGAGAAAGCAGGACAAGAGAGGAGTGTGGGGGGGAACTGGGGAGTGAGGTCTCTTTTCAGCAGGAGCAAGCCCTTGGGTTGGGTTGAGATCTGAGCTTACCAGCGGCCAACCATCACCCAGGAAGGATTTGGGGAGAGGGTTGCTTTTGCTTTTTCTTACAAAATGCAAGTCAACTGATGTAATGTGTTTCTTTCTTTTCAAGATTTGAAATAGAAATTGAGCCCATTTTTGCAAGCTTGGCTTTGTATGACGTTAAAGAAAAGAAAAAGGTAGGTTTTTAATTAGTTGAGTGATGGCATTGCCACTGAAGCATTACAAACCTCTATTTCAAAAAAAAAAGAGAGGAATTAATTCTGGAAACAAAGCTTTATGAGGACAGTGACATACTAGTGGCTGGAAGAGTGATGAAGGTATTTCATGAACCGTGTTCTGCTTAGTAAAACACTTGAAGTATAACCACTTTTATAAAAATATTATCTAACATCTGAGTGCCTGAAATCAGAGGTTTATATATTGTCCAATCTTGGCTTTCAAAAGTCTCTTCCCCAGAGAGTATATGCATAACAGAGACCTTTTATTTAGATTAAGTTTTTATGACTTTCTTAATCTCCTTTTTGAGGTGCAGCATCGTGTGTGTCCAAGTAACATTTTAATGATGCAGAAGAAAGTCATACGTGCTAAAATAATTAAAATCAAAACAAAACTGAGGAGTCTTTTTAAGGTCTGAGTTATAGGAAAAGCAAAATACATTTATTCCCCTATTTATGTTCTGTATTTAATATTTGAAGAGTCTCTTAGTTTTCCTGATTCGAGATATTAGCAGTAGGAGAGATAAAAAATGTTAAAAATATGCATTTTGACATTTATCTCCTTAAGACTTGAGTTTAATGCATTGAGTTTGAAGTTATGTAGATGAGAGTATGTGGAATATTATGTGAACTTTGTTTAATATTTAAATCACATTTCATAAGCCAGTTTTATCATCTCATTACTCCATTTTTTGTTCTCCAACATAGTAAGTTCTTTAGTGACCTCTGCTGTTGACAACCAGCTCACATTCATTTTGGCTTTGAAGCCTTGATGCAGACAGGATTTGGTGTTTCAGCGTGGAAAGCTCACCGCCTGTCTTTCAAGATGTGGTGGTGTTTTCTGGGAATGATCTTAAAGATCATTTCCTCTTTTGATACTTGGGTATTTTCAGTTCAGATAGCAATAGTAATTCCTAGTCCTGTGATGGAACTCCATACCTTACAGGAGCTGGAGGAAATGTTACGGGCAGTGTGTATAGTTCCTGCATTTCCTTTCTCCTTTCCCACTGTCCTGCTTTGATTTCTTAGTGAAAAGACCTTGTTTATTTATTTAATTATGAATTTTCATGCATGGTTTGAAAGGAGGCCCTGTTGGTAGTTTTTCATCACTCGTGTTTTGAAATTGTTTGCTGTGTTTATGAAGAGTTAAAATAAAATGAATAACTGATGCATGAAACTACCCAACTTCTTCCTTAGATTTCAGAAAATTTCTACTTTGATTTAAACTCTGAACAAATGAAGGGAATGCTTCGTCCACATGTCCCCCCTGCTGCTATCTCCACCCTGGCCAGATCTGCCATCTTTTCTATCACTTACCCCTCTCAAGATGTCTTTCTGGTAATAAAGGTAAGAAATGCCAGAGAGATTTAAATTGTTATTGCCTTTTGTTTCTTGTTTTAAATAAAATCTAAACAAGTCTGGCTGACTAATTGACTTCTTATTTCCATTTGGAGAGAAGAATTCTATTCTTAAAAGTGTGAACACTGACACCACAGAATTCTGTTTCATCTCAGACATTCCTATTTAGTGCCTTCGGTTCCTTTGGGACAGAACCAGTTCAGTGGAGATACACGTTGCTGTATTACTGAAAAACAAAAGAGCACAAAGGTTTGCTTGATACAGAGCAGCTTTCTGGGCCTAGACCTTGCTTTTCATGTGAAACAATGTGCTGACTCCTCAGGATGACAGATGAGTGATTTGAAAATATATATGGATCTAAATCTCATTTCAAAAACAATATGTGCCCTTAAAATAGATTTTCAAATGTCTTTAAGAATTGTGAAGAGAGTGAGATCCATAACTGAAATAAAATGCCACATTGGTCACTCCTGGAATAAAGTATACAAAGAGAGAAGTTATTTGCTCTTCTTTAATTCGATTCAATGAGTGCACAAATGTTCCTAGTTCAGACTGGCATTTGAATTGGGTTTTTTTTTTTGGCTGGATTCTGCATAAAAATTATCCTTTTGTACCAAGCAGAGCTGAACACACGCTTTCAGTGGCAATGTAGCCTGCTAGCTACGGGCAGTGGTTTGAGAACCCTGTTGACTGAGCTTTGTGCAAGTTCTTCATGAACTTAGATGAGGAGTAAGATGAAAAAGATGAGTTTGCATGAGGAATAAAGAGGTGCTTAGAGGAGGAATAAGCTTTTGAAAGTGAATTAAGGCTTTGTGACATAACGAAAACAGCCCCAGGTGAGAGTAAGGCCTTCAGTAGTGTTGGAGCATATTCTGATACCCAGTTTTTGGTATGACTTTGGGAATTCCTTCTAAAAATGGTATTCTGCTTATGCACACATTCACTCTGATTTTTACAAGATCTGAGGGAGAGAGAACCCCATATTTATGAGATGGGGAACTGTCCAAAAGAGCTTGTGACTGCACGTTAGTGTTTGTCAAACCAATGATCCAAGAGGAGCTGGTGGTTTAGGTGATTTTTTTTTTTTGACAAGATGGTGAAAAGGACATAGTCAGGGATAAGATGGATGGGTGAATTTTCACAGTTTTGTTTTACTCAGACTTCAGAAGCAGATATCCACCCTTTAGCTAACTAATTATTTCATTATTTGATTATTTGATTTGCATTTGTTGTAGCTGAGCACATCTGAGTCACCTTTTTGTGCTGCTGCAGCAGCAGGTCCTTAGTCTGGAGAACTGAAAAAAGAACAGAATTCTGAAAATGATGATGCTGAAGATGATGCAAACTGTCTGTAAGACCTTAACAATGAGCTGCAAGTGGCTCTAGAACAGATCAAACCAAAGTGGTGTATGTTCCCTTTGAACCTGTATTTTACACTTGTGATTCAGTTATAGCTGGAGATCTGGGAACTTAATGGTTCTAACAACCTGAGTGCAGTGCTTGTTCCCACACTCACAAAGGGAAATTGAGCTTTAACTCTTTGGAAATAATGTTTTTGCTGCCTCGTGTTTGTTTAATTTCACAGTACTTGCTGGATATGTGTCCTCATAATGGTTCATTTTCCCTTTTCAGCTGGAAAAAGTATTACAGCAGGGAGATATTGGGGAGTGTGCAGAGCCTTATATGATTTTTAAAGAATCTGATGCTGCAAAGGTAAGAATATTTTTTTTTTCGATGTTTCCATTACATTTGGCAACCACTGCTTGAAACCATTTTGTTATTAGCAAATTAAACAGAAGTTATTTTCTTCTGCCTTGGACTTAACAACCATTGATACTGTTCCTGTCATTAAAAGGTTCCATTTTTTGATTAAGAATCTAGTCAAATTCTAAAGGCCAAAAAAAAAGTCAAAGACCCTTGAATCTTGATGCCTTATTGGGGTAGAATAGTTAAAGGTCATCAGTTTTTGTAGCTGACAGGAGAGATGTGTGGTTACCATCAAGCTCAGTCATCTGTGATTCCCTGTCCCCGAGGATCAGCTCTGTGCTTCTAGCTGGGTGAGGTCAAGGCAGCCTTTGATGTGGGTTTGCAGTAAAATTTCAACTTTTCCATTGCTGCTGCAACTTAACCCCATCGTGATACCTCTGCCTTCCTCTGGAAGGGCTGTAAAGCAGATTTCTTGTACTATTGTGTTGAGCCAAGTGAAGATCAAGAGGTAATAGTGAGGACTGGATGAAGGGCAAAACAGAGATGCCAGCCCTTCCTGTCATCAGAGGCTTTCAGTTTTTTTAGTTTGGCTTTCAATTAGTTGCAAGCAAACTAATGAAGTTTTGCCTTTCTAAAATTCTAAATTATTTTTAGCTGAAGATGTTCATGGTTTTTGTCTATTTCTGGGTTTTTACTGCACCATAATAGGAGAAATGGATATTTTTCACCTCGGGTATATGGATAACAAAAGTGAAGAAACCTATGTTGTCTGTGATCAGTAATTTGACACGTGCAGGAATGCTTGGGAGTGTAGGTGAAAAGGTGATTTTTTTCAAGGTCTCTTTCCCAGCAAAGTGCATAAAGCGTATCCTGAACTGGAAGAACGCGAGCACCAGAGTGGGCTCTCTTGTTATCCAGCCCCTTTCTGGAGACTTCTTAAAGGCCTGTGGGTAACAACCTTTCTAAGGCAGAAAATGGCTCTTTTTAATATGCAGAATTATGGAAAAGTCCTTTCTTATTGCCTTTTATTTCCCCCTCTCCAGAAAATGAGCATAGTGCTGCTTATCTGAGGCGTGCTTTCAGTTTCCTGTGCAACTCCAGATGATCTGAGCACCTGCTGCATAAAATTGCATTAAGCAAAGTGGTTTCAGACTACAGAGAGTAAAATTCGGCCTTTCTTGAAAGAACAGTGGGCAGATGAGCTTGCTGGGGTTTTTCAGGATCATCAGGAGGCTTAAGAGCATGAAGGCAGCTGCTCTGACTATCGGGCTGTCCCGTGTGTGGTACTGTGGGCCTGGTGGCAGTCTTGTGAGGCAGAAGTCCTTGCCCATAGTGCATAGTGATCCTCCCCTAGAAGGTGCTATTGAAGCACCAAATGACTACAAAGTTAGAAAAGATACCATTTCTACTTCCTGATTTTGCTAACTGAACCTTTATTCCTGATCCTCTCCCTTTTAATCTCTTGGACTGTTTTCTTCACAGAATAAGGAGAAGTTGGAAAAGCTGAAGTGTCAAGCAGAACAGTTTTGCCAAAGGCTGGGCAAGTACCGGATGCCTTTCGCCTGGACAGCCATTCATTTAATGAACATCGTCAGCAGTGCTGGAAGTTTGGAAAGAGATTCCACAGAAGTCGAAGTCGGCACAGGAGGTGCGGTACCCGGTACCCGGCGCCCGCGCGAGGGAACGGCGACACATCCAGAGTTCACTCGAGTCTTGATTTGTACCCTGTAGCTGCCCCTGCTCCTTTTACCTCATTCCTCCCCCTGCCCTAAGCCTTTGGATAGTCTTGGGTCATGCTTGAAAGAAAACAGAGAAGTCCCTGATAACAAATGGATTTATCTTTTCAAGGATTTTATAAGCAAACCATCTGTTATATTATTTAAAACCAGGCTTCTAAGACCGAGAGAGCGTTACAGGCTGATGAACATTTTCCAAAGGAGTGGATTAATCTTTGTGAACCACATAGCTCATCTGAAACTGCTCTTCAGCATCCCCAAAACTGCCAACTTCATCATCTTTCAGAGCGAGAGAAATGCATAAATCTCCGCGCGATAAAGACTTTTATAATAGCAGCAAGGCACTGGGGTGAGGCTGCTGTGAGAGGAGCAGTAGTCAGCTGTGCTTCACAGCCTCCCGATGCCTCAGGAGTGTGATTGTCTTGGCATAACCACCTCTTGGATCACGCTTATTGTATAATTTCCAAATGCAGCCCCTATCTTCTTGTGTAGAAATTCCTGGGTGGAACAAAAGTAGGCTCTTGGACCATTGTTTTTCTTCTTCTATTATTTTATTTTATTTTACTTTAAATTCCTCCCTCTTTTTATTTCTATTTCTTGAAGAACGTAAAGGATCGTGGTCGGAGAGGCGGAACTCCAGCATTGTCGGGAGGCGTTCACTAGAGAGAACCACGAGTGGGGATGAGGCTTGCAATTTGACCAGTTTTAGACCAGCTACTCTGACAGTGACAAACTTCTTTAAACAGGTATTGTATGAAGCTCTCTAATTAAGGAGCTGCTCTTTGGGCAGAGTGATTGGATCATGTGAAGTCGGTTTAGGTTTGGGTGATTAATTGGTGATGCTTGCAGTGCGTGCAGTGTCCATTCCCTGACCACAGGGTATCTTTGAACAGCTACAGTGGGGGCTTTATATTGGAGCGGGGCCAGAGGAGCCCCAGCAGTGCTGGGAGGGCTGGAACCCCTCTGCTGGGAGCCAGGCTGGGAGAGCTG
>JANHFX010011152.1:69015-80126 GCA_027560015.1 Chloroceryle amazona | reverse complement strand
AAGCCCCCCGTGGAGCTGTGGTGCTGAGGGCCAGGGGTCAGTGGTGCCCTGGCAGTGCTGGGGCAATGGTTGGACTCCGTGAGCTGAAAGGGCTCTTCCAGCCAAAACTATTCAATGATTGGGCGATGGCTACAGCAGCCACCCCACTGACCCTGCTCTGCAGTATACACCAGCACAACCCTGGTCACTAAGTTAGTAATGATTTACAAAAGCATATATTTATTCACTTGCACTTGACAGCTTTGAAACAGCTTATCTTATTGATTTCTGCTTTAAAAATTTCCAAATGTTGATTTAAGATTTTAAGTTTCTGATTCTTCTTTATCTTTTACTTTTTATCCTCCCTTCCTTTTCTCCCACTGAATACTACCCAGCATCTCTCACCTTCCATTTCCTTCTTCTTTCATACTGTGATTTATTACTTTTATTGTCAGATACCTTCTGCTTTTGGATAGTTAGAAGGTGGCACAGTCACATTTTCCATGTTTCCAAAATTAACAAGATTCTGAGCTACCAGAATGTGGCACAAGGAAGACTGACAACACACTTCTAATTCCCACCCTTCCTTAATTCTTCCCCTGAAAATTAAGGCTCTTTCAGACTCACACCAAAGAAAAGGCAGAGGAGAAGGAGTGAGGATCACAACCTGAGTGACGGATACTTTTTCAAACTATTATACTTGCCAAAAATTGGGTATTTTGAGGAGATCTTTTAATAGCCATTTCCAGTTTTGAAAAAGATAATATTGATGGGGAGAAAAAAGGTTTTCAATGAGAAGTTCCTGCAGCTGTCATGGTGATTAATAAGGGAAAAAAAGGACAGAAAAAGGATGGAGAAATGAACTGTAATTTAGCATGTTAATGTTAACACCTTGTTCTGGGAAGGGACATTTTGAGACCAGAGGAAAGAGACTTGTGTTAGATGGTTTATTAATTCTCTTGCAATCCTGAAGGCTTGTGTAGATAACCACTTTCTGCCCAACTTCCATCAGGAGGGTGATCGCCTGAGCGATGAAGATTTGTACAAGTTCCTTGCTGACATGCGACGGCCTTCATCGGTGTTAAGGAGATTGAGACCTATCACAGGTATTGAACCAGATCTTTTTAGCCCACATTTTTTAAGCTGTTTGGTTAGTCCTTCCCAGTTGCCCCCTGGTTCTTGCAGGTGAACAGATGGAAAAACCCCAAAGTCATCATCAGTAACAATCCCTGGTAGACCAGGAGCACCGAAGATGGCATTTTGGCAGGGTTCTCACTGGTAACCTGTGCACATGCAGCTCCTGTCCCACTGAGAGTAGTGTCTGTGAGAAGGGGATGCAAAGCCCTAAACCCATCAGGTCCCACTCTCTGGCTGAGCCATCCCTCTCTCCTGGCTCCCACTTGGTTAACAGGAACAGACTCCACCTCTGTTTGAGAAAGGGAAAGGAAAACGCTGGCAGGCTGGCCCTGAAACATCCCTGGTCCCTGACCTGTGCTATTCCTGACAATATTTACTTAACCTGTTCTTAAAAAATCTCCAGTGACAGCAATCCTACTGCTTCCCTAGATCATCTCTCCCAGCACTCAGCTGGCCTTGCAGTGAGGTTAGGTATAAAGAAAACTTTGCAAAATTATCTTGCTGCAGATTAATCTGATTATGGTCTGTCGTGCCCTCAGGGCAGTTATCACAACCTTTCAAGTACTTGAATACTGTTATTAGTTCGCTCTTATTCGCCTCCGTTTTGGAGCCTGATCAATCTCAGGTATTTTCCAACCTTTCCTCAAAGGCTGTGATGTTAAAATTGCCTGTCAGTGATTCTTCAGCCTGTCTGTGCTTTTCTTCAAGCACAGTGCTCTAAACTGGTTTTGCTGCTCCTCCTAAGACCTCATGCCAAGTACTGATGAATTTGTCTCCAGTGTCTTACCCGTGTATCCTTCCAGTTTGATGGGCAGATTCCTGCTAAGACTTTGAGCATTGTTTGTAACAATAGTTGGGCCTCCCAGTAGCGTTATCTAGATTGTATTTCCCCAGCTCACCTATGAAAACAGCATTTGGGACTTGTTAAGATACATCTTTCCCCCTGGTTCTTGTTATCTGCTACCCCAGCTGCCCTAGGTAGCAGTTTGAGTCACTGTTAGTTGTTTTTAACAAATCCACTTTGACTGTAATTTAGTATTTGTTTATTTGTGGACTTAATATATAGAATATTAACCCGAAGAAACAAAGCATGAGTATGCTTTTGGATTTAAATGAACTTCTATTTATTGTAATAAAATGATTTTCTTCTTACAGCTCAATTAAAGATAGACATATCTCCAGCTCCAGAGAATCCTCATTACTGTCTAACTCCAGAGTTGCTGCAAGTCAAACTTTACCCAGACAGCAGAGTTAGACCTACAAGAGAAATCCTGGAGTTTCCTGCCAGGGATGTCTACGTTCCAAATACCACATACAGGTTAGAGTTTTGAAATCTGCTTCACATTTCAGGGCCTGAGACTTGCAAGTCTCGAAATTCCTACCTTATCATCTGGTTTGTTGCAAAACTTGCTCTATCAGTAGATCTGCTGTGCCAGAGGCACAAAAAGGGTCCAGATTGACACAGTAGAAAATACACAGTTGTGAAGGGACAAACATTTGCATAAAGCTTGGCTGTGAACACTGAGGAGAGAGGTTTCTCCATTTCACAAAATTCAGTGAAATTTATTTGAATTCCTTTCTGGTTTATGTAGGTTTGTTTCTTTGTCCATCTAGAAAAGTCATCATCCTTGTATTGGTTTTATTACTTCCTGACACTTGCTGTGAGTTTTTTTCTTTAAAGTGGGGGATAAAAAGGAATAAAATGTGGAATCTCTTGGTTCATATTTCCATTTTGATTTCTCTGTTTACAATGTTTGAAAAAAGTCTTCTGAAGATCTGGGAAATAAGAAATTCTTCTAAAGTATCTTAGAAGACAGTAACCTTTCTGTCACTAAGCCCAGGCAGGGAGCAGATTTCTTTTCTTTATGGACCCCAAGTAATTTAAAGTTTTTACATGGTATCTTTGAAAACATTAAAGCATTACACATCTGAGGAGATCACCTTCTTCAGCTGAGTAACTTCACCAATTTACTTACCAAATCTGATGGTTCTTGTTGTAAAAGTTGGATAAATATAAACCAGGTTTTTACAAACCAAAGCTTACAAGAAAGAGTTTAGTCAAGAGTTCCATATCTCGTGTATTTTCTACAGTTTATTTGTTTATTTATTTATTTCTTTTCAGAGGTTGGACAGGTAGTCAAACATTACACCAGTAGAAATAAGCAGTACTGTGTGATCTCTTCTTTTTAATAAGTCCACAAAAGGTGAAATGATTTTTTCTGTTTTTCTGTAATTAACACATTCTGTTCACAGTTGTTCACTGTGACAAGTCACAATTTAAACCATTTTCTGTACAGTTGCAAATGTTGAGATAGAAAATCCGTATGTACAAGGGTTAGGTAAGATATAAGAGTCAATATGACTCAGTCCAACTACAGAATTGGGGTTTTTGTCAGTCAGCACTCCCACAGCCGCCTGTCCACAAAGCATGTCGATAGTCCTGCTGTAGAACCAACACTGGCACAGAGGCTGTCCCTACAGGGTTGGCTGGTACTATTGACTCCACTGTTGCCTATCTGAAAGGTGTTTTGTTGTGTGCTTGCTTGCTCTTTCAGTTAGTGTCTTAGGTAGCTGTACTAAAAGGTGACAGAGGGATGGCTGTGGTTCCATATCGAACAAGAAGAAAAGATCTCTTGCTCCTTTCAGTTCATCTTGAAGCTGAGCTCTTAACTTTCAGGAAAGAAAGTGTAGTGCTTAAGTTGTCCTTCAGAGTATGGTATCTAAAAGATGAGGCCTGTGGCCTGGCTTACTCGATGTCTCTGTGCACATCAATAGCTGCTGAAAATGTGTCTGGCAATACAAGGAACCCTAAAACGGGGTATTGCCCATCTTCCCTTGCTTATAGAACCATTCCACAACAATAATGTGAGCCAAACATCAAATTAATTGCTTTACGAAATGAAATTCCCCTCCCCATAGGTTAATACTTAAATGTCTTCTTCATTCTGTGATTCTTTGCCAGCCCTTCGTTTGCTGAAACACATTCGTGTTCCCTGCTACGCAACCCAGAGACAAATTCAACTGCCTGAGAACCCATTCCCCCAAGGAATGTTATCTAGTACATGAGTAGGCGGTTGATTTCTGGGCGTTAAGAGTTTCATCCTGGGGAGGTAAAAGCTCCCTGAGAGTTGCAGCACATTGGTGTTGAGCTAGAGGGACTGGGAATACTCACCAAACACTGTTAAGACCATCACGAACGCATCGGGTTTGTGTATTGGAGAGGACACCATACAGGGTATGGGTTTAGACATGCTATTAAACATAACATGAGCTTCTCTGGTGTAGGAATGTTCAGTTTATATGTTCTGAATCAAAATGCATCAGGCTAAGCATTCAGTGAAAGCTTTTTAAGTCTGTTGGGTGTATCATTATTTTGGTTGACTTGAGCAAGTAGTATCTTCCTTTCTTAGGCTTCCAGTACAAGCCTTTTCTTCTGTCTAGTCTTCCTCTCGACCTCGGTGCAACGTATTTCCCATTCAGATTGGTTTCTTCACACTCACTGTGCCACCAGCCTCCTAAGGAAAAATATTGTAATGTCAGTTACTGTTGGTTGTGCACAGAGTAGACAGCTCCTGATTGCAACATGAATCTTCTTGAGACCAGTTCCAGCAGAAGTGACAATTACCCAGTGTCCCCACATGAGGGTATTTGTACATTACACCCTCTTAGACCTGCAGGTTGAGGGCCAATATAAAGGTGTTGTCCTCCCCTTATGGTCCACTTAACGCAGAAGTAGTGGTGCATAGAAAACTGCACAGGGAAATGCTGGGTGTCCCTGGGTTGGGACACTTGGGAAGTTAACTCCACACTCCCATGTTTCCCGTCACCCTCTACACTGACTTTCTGCTTTGCTGATATTTTTCTTGGGTACAAATAGTTAAATCTCTGCATCTAGGGGAGGCTGAAGAGCCTGTTCTGTTATTGGCTAGTGTCCTTAACCCTGATCTTAAATTATAAGCCCAATTCTGTATGCAAAGCTCTGGCAGTGACTCTGTGATAAATATGAAAGTGTAGCTTTTTGGAAGTCATTGGCCACCTGCTTTATGGTCACCAGAGCTGAGTAACGCTCTCGGCGTTGTTTCGGATATAACAGTTTTGAAGCCTGGAATGCTGTGCAAAATGTTTGTTGCATGAAGTAGGTGTCTGGAGGGCAGTTCTGGATCCTGTGGTTTAATCATTAACAGCTTTTTCTATTGTTTGCTTTTTGCTATAAACTGGCAAAATGTAAAAGCCTCATAGAATCCAAGAAACAGGAATCCTTTATCCAAATTATCTTATAAGGAGAAATGTCTTCAGCCTTGCATCTCTTGTGCTCTCTTGAGACTGACTGTAGCACGTGTCCTTGACAAAGAGCTAAACTCTGGAATCAAAACTCATCATCACTCTTAACTTTTGAGTTCTAGTCAAAAGGGAGTTAAGAGTCAGTTTGTCTTCTGTTTTTCTTGCAAGGAATTAAACAATCTGACCTAGACCAGGCCTCAGAGGAAGAACTGCCCTTTACTTCATAGCTCAGAATCTCATCCTGGGGTTTTATTTCACCATGTGCTGCTGGTTCTGTTTCCAGTGCTGGTCATTTGTGCAGCCTCGCTACACTTTAGCTCTACCTATCTATAAACCAGAAAGGTGATGCCTTGTTGTAGGACTCTGCTACAAAAAACCATCATCTTCTGCCCTGGTCTGCAAGTGGAAAGATGCTGCTACCCTCTCTGTTCTGTACCTAAAGCCAGGCTTGTACCAGTAACTACCCAAGGAAGCGTACCACCATCCTTTGTGGAGCAAAGACGTGCTAATGGTACCTAGGTAGTTTTCGGGGCAGTTGAACTCATTTATGATGTCCACGTCGTGGTCTGCAGTTGAGAACCGCAGTTCTGTCTGCTCTGGCAGGGCGTTGGGGATGCTGCCGGAGATCCGTGAAAGCTGCAGCGTGTAGTCCGTGTCGGGGCCGCCCAGGCTGAATGTGTACTGGATGTAACGCTTGTTGTCCTTCCAGTCCTGCAGCTCGATCCGTAAGATGTAGTCCCCTTGGGTAGTAATGGAATGGGTCTTGTTGAGGCCCAGCCAGAATTCCTCTGCAAAGGTGTAGTAAATAGATGCTGTTAATACAGAAGGAGGTGTGAGCACGCCACGTTTTTCAGATCTCCAGCCCATGCCTCGGATGGCTCTTCCACCTTTCAAACAGCAGTGTTTGAACAGAGGTGTTCAGCTGAGCTGTGCACTGTCAGAATCGAGGGATGTTGGAGGAGAGGGCCAGGGGACAGAAGTTGCTGGGCAGAGTTAGTGGGGAAGGGCTTATGTGACAAACTTTCCCTAAACCCCCGTATCGCTCACGCTGCTGTTAGATTTGTTTTTACAGATAACCTGCGGGTAGTAGGTGTGAAAATATAGTATGTAAAAGGATTTATTCATTGCTTTAATTAAATCAATAATACGAGTCCTGGGGACTGTTGATCTTTTCAGAGGTCTCCTGCTCCATTCCTTTTGTTTACCTCTTCTTAATTGCACACCGGTGATCAATAAAAGCAAGAGATATAAATGAGCTGGAGCTTCTCTCAACTTTCCCACCTCTTGTGAAACTCTGAGAGGGAGCCCAAGACATTTAAAAGGCGTGTAATTGGAACTGTGTGACAAATGAAGCAAATGACATACATAAAACCTAATTGCAATTGTAGTTTTTAAGGAAAAGAGCTGCAGAACTAAACTGAGCTTTCGATACCCTGCTGTACAAAGTGAATTTAACTTCAGAGTTTTTTCTTTTGCTAGAATTCCTGATAATTACTTTAATTAGCTTCATAAATTAGATTCATTAAGTAGCTTATGGTCGGTGCTGCTGGTAGCAGTGCACAATGGCAGTTGCCACATGTAGAAATACCATAGCTGAAGGAGTGCCATACATGCAGGTGGCATTTCAAGCAATAGAAGACGAGGTGGTTGAGTCAAATACTCCCACAATTTACAGGTGAGGAGCAGTAGCCTTTTAGATTTTATCACCTCAGAATATGCAGCATAGAACAGCTGAGAGTGGTGCAATCCTCTGCAAAACCTCTCTAAGTCTGAAAAGATGTGGCTTTGTGTTGGTGTAGTACGTGGGAATTGGAGACCTGTCAAGGAGCAGCTGCAGCGTTCAACATGATCGCACAACTTAGAGGTAAAAGTCTACTTCAGTTGTGAGCTACTGTCCCAAAATGTGGGAAAGGTTGAGATATGGAAGCTCTTTACTGTAAAAGAGGTGGAAGTAAGTCAGTATTGCCACCCACATTGGTGAGGTTTTGATCTGTGCTATGCCTAGAAAGTCAAAACCTTTTATAAACAAATTTAGGCTCCGCTCATTGTATGAGAAAAACAGGGAGAGTGGGGCAGCTGTTGGGCAGCACTTGGTGCTTCAGGTTACTTGGAGTTGATGATTAACAGGGGAACGTGGGTGTTTCCTCACCCTATCCAGCCATGATGGGGATTGGCCACTGGGAGAAGAACAGTGCAGGGGAGCACAGGCAGCCTCCGGCTCTCTTGAGGGTGGAAAAAATGGTCTGGTGGTTTTAAGGGAAACAGGATTGCCAGAAAGGTTAGAGAAAGCAGGGACAGCAACTAGGTGAGGTTTCGCATTTCTGTATAATTTAAAGGCTTTTTCAGTAAGAAAATTCCACTTCTCAAATCAATTGATAGAAAGAAAAGACACAAAAAAGGGCATTTTTACCATTGAGGTCACCAAAACCATTTGTGTAGGCATCCCAGGTTTGGTTGAAATCTAGTGATCCATCCACTCTGTTCTGGATTACAGTCCAGGAGCTGCCTGCGAAGGGAGGGGGAGACAAGTCACAAGCCTGGCTTAAGTCACAAGCCTGGCTTAGTTGTCTAAAGCACAAGAGAGAAGATGGAAAGTAACTGAGGCCACGAGCTGCTGACCTACAAATGGCACTGCTGGGTGCCCTCCGTGAGCTCGCTCTCCACCACAGTGAAGAGGAAAATGGGTTTGCATTGAAGGTGGCTCCATGTGAGTCTGAGTTACTCTTCATTTTGCAACAGAGCCGAGTGCTCTGTCCTGAGTTGTACGGCCTCTCAGCTGTACGGAGGCTGTGCCCGGCTCGTCTTGGCCTTGGCCCAAATCTTCATGAAAGAAATTCAAGTGAGCACGGCTGAACAGCACTCGGGCCACTCAAGTGTCCTCTGCCACGCTTGTGCTGACTCAGCTCACTGGACTTTAAGCTGCCTTAACTGGGTTTCATTTGTTTATGAGGGCTGGGAGACTCAAACATAGAGAAGATGATAAAAAAAGAGATATGAAATGATTCAGATGTTTGATCAGGTTGTCAAACTTTCTCCACTGATAGCGTTTGACTGTGGGGACCGGAACTCCACAGAAGGTAGGAGGTGTTGGAGGCCGTGCCCCCAGTGGGGCTGCAGTGGGGGCTTTCTCTGACCAGGTCATGACACCCTCGTTTTACCAGTTGCAGCAAATGTAAGCAAAGGAGCTTTTAGCAGAGGGCAACCCCTTGCCATTCTGTTTACACATCAAACAAATGACACTGCCCTGCCACATTTGCCCCGGTGTGTTCCCAAGCTCTGCAGGTAGCTGTGGCAAAGGGACCGTGCACAGAGCAGCACTGCAGGATGTTGCATTCTGAGGTGAAAAAAAACCTGGGAGTGGTGAACTGGACAAACTGGGCAGTAGCAAAAGGAATGGACAGAGGGGTTTCTTGCAAAGATAGGGCTTGGGTAGGTGCTGTGCATTCTGGTCCTGACTGTTCTGCCTCACCCAGGCTGATACAGGAATCCTGTCTCTAGGACTCACCTCTGTGGGTTGGTTTGCTATATCCAAATCTCAAAAATAACCCTTATTAATGAATCAAAATTTTCCTAAGGTATTTACTATTTCCTCTTCCTTTCTATCTGCACAAGCCATTCATGGTTGCAATATGATGGCATTTAGAATTGCCATTTCCATTTTCTTTAGCTATAAAGAAGCTTGGGGTTTTTTTAAATGTACTTAATTGATGTCATGTGATTGAAAGTCCTTTCCTCAGTATAAACAGAAGGTGAGTAAAGAATGAAAGCAGTGTTAAGGAGGCTTCAGGATATGGGAAGCCTGAGCTTGGAGCAGAGGCAGGCCAGTAAGAGAAGTCAGGAGGATACATAACTCGTGCTGAATTTTGGTGCACTTTGGGATGAGACAGAGGGTTTTTTTGGCTTAGAAGAAACTACTTGTGTGCAAATTAGACTGTTGCTAGCGTCTTACCAAATTTCATTTCACAGTAGACATCAAAAGCTTCTGAGCCATTTGGCTTAATAGTGTAAACACCACTGGAGCGCATGCCGCTGTTGTAAAGAGCAGTGCAGTCAGGAGCAGCACCTAGGGAAACAAACAACAGACCCTTGCAAATCCTGGTTTGGATGGGGGAAGTTCTAATCCAGCTTTGTAATTTCAATTTCTATAGGGGATAGAGCCAAAGCAAAAGCTAGAACAATCTTTCTGGTGATTTTATTTTACAATACGTGTCTTGAAATGGACGAACTGCTCTGGGTCTGGCAGTCCAGCTGCCAAGTTTAGGTAGGTTGCACAGCCTGTATATTTTAAGTTGGGCAAGGTTTCCATTTAGGCAGTTTTAGAAAGTTTGTAAGGCCTAAGACTAGGCTCTGACAAATGGACTTTCCTGCCCCTCGTAAAGTTCCCCATAAATACCATTCCCGCGGTTGGAAAACGCCTCTCAACTGTGAAGAAAGCTCTTCCAAATCATATAATTAATTAGGCAGTGTGAAAGAATCGAGTTTTCTGTTTGTGGTCTCCAAGACAGGCATCAGCAATGCCAGAGGTGCCAGTAGATGGATGGTCACAGCACATGTTTACAAGAGGTGACTGGAGAGCGTGGATTGAGGACAGGGTTACTGCATTTTTGGACTCCATTCCCATCACCCCAGAGGCAAGCACGTGTACAGCAGCCTAACGAGGTGATGACATTTTTCCCAAAGCAGGAGACCTAGCTCGTTCCCACAGCACAGGAGCCTTTTGCTTTTAGTCCCTGGCCCTGAAAAACCAAGGTGGGATTTTCCCGCTGCGAGTGCAGCGTGTTGTGCAGTCGGGTCTAAGGGATAAGGTCTCACCGTTGGAGGGGTACGTCAGAGCCGCAGCGCTGCGCAGAGGAAAGGGGGTGACCTCTGCTTCGCTCTGCTCCCCCAGGAAGGAGTTCTCTGCCAGATCCTGCTGCTCGATGTGGTTTAGCTGAAAGAACCATAATTACAGGCTGTTAATTTCCCAAGGCTCTGAAATGATGAGATTCATGTATCAAGCCGAACGATGTCACACAGGGAATAATTTCTCTTGCGGATGTAATCCTTTAGAATACCCAATTTACAGCATAAAAATAACTTCAGAACCTCACTGGTGAATTTCAGTTTCATGAATGTCAGCTCTGCCACGGCTCAAACAAGGTAGGATTCATGAGGCGAGTAAATGACCCGTTCTCACGAGGTGCACCTTAATGGGCAAACAGATTTAACTTCTTTCCTCGGGTGACATCACTTAGACAAATAACAGCAACAGCTAAAGAGCACAGAACCCACAGTTCCTTAGGCCAAAATGCATTTTCCATTTATAGCCTCCTCTTAGGAATAAATTAAATATGAGTGTGTCAGTTATACCCAGTGTTACGGTGACACATGTTGAACTGCAGAACATGGTTCCCTATGGGAGTGAGTATTGGAAAAGAAGAAAGAGGTAGGAGGTAATGATACTAATGATGCTTAGAAGACCAGGGGAAGAACAATAATGTGATAGGTAATAACTGAAGGGGAAAAAATAAAATTAGCGGTCAGAAAATACAGCAGCTTGGTGTTTGTAGACAGTATTTCAAAGCCGTGTTCTTGGTCATTGTGTGAATTGCAGAATCCCAGCATGGTGGGGGCTGGAAGGGCCCTCTGGGGATCATCTGGTGCCACCCCCCTGCTCCACCCAGCAGGGTCACCCAGAGTAGGGGGCCCAGCAGCGCAGGGTCCAGGCAGGGTGG
>JANHFX010011152.1:36309-60663 GCA_027560015.1 Chloroceryle amazona | reverse complement strand
TGGAGGGGTTTCCAAGCCCCCCGTGGGGCTGTGGTGCTGAGGGCCAGGGGTCAGTGGTGCCCTGGCAGTGCTGGGTTGATGGTTGGACTCCATGAGCTGACAGGGCTTTGCCAACCAAACCCATTCTATGACTGATACAGAGATGTGTAACAGGCAGATGTAACTGTGTGCAGCTGCACAGACTCGTGAGTGGAGCTTTAAATGTCTCTGTGGGGTTATGGAAGAAAATTTTGGCAGAGTTTTATAAGGGATTTCTATGTTCTTTTTTTCACTTTTTTGCAGGTCATCTTTGGCAAGTCTAGCTGTCCTGAATTTTCCAAAGAAGCATACACAGCTGTGGTGTATCACAACAGGTAAGCCACGTGCATAGCACGTTACCACCCCCAGGAAGCTTTACCAGTGTGGAAGTGGAATAACTGACTGGAGACGGCCTCAGTGTTAATCATTTAACGACGACTATGTGGGTAGCACTCCCAGCAACTGCAGGGTCAGTTGATACTGTCCTTAGAGTTTTGTGATGACTGGGAGATGGAGTCTTTGTTTGCTCTGGTACAGAAGAGCATTGTGCCAGGGGCTGTGATCCTGAGCACGTAGCCTAGCTCAGCAGTTGCTTTAAGTACAAGCTTTACATTGGTAGTCGTGAAGGTTTCTGTGATAAACTCACGTTAGCACGTGCTTCATTATTTTGCTGGAGTCTTTTAGGCTGTAGTTACAAACTGGAAGTACTTGGTCTTGAAACGAATTTCATTGTAGCTGGGGTGAGGAGTGCTGAATTTGACCTTAAGGTGTTGATAGTCTTTGTAGTTGTACCAGGGAGAGAGGTACTGGGAAGAGCGTTCTGTCCTCCAGGCTGGGGGCTGTGGCCATGTCCACCTCGAGACAAGAGTCTGTAGCTCCTGGGGAGCAGCGTGGTTCAGAGTGAGGAGGGGGCTGCTGCTCTAAGTTTTTGTGCCCTGTAAATGCGTACACCAAGTTTTTCCAGTCCTCAGTGATTAGAAAGTGAAGTCTTAATCCTTGGGGATAGTCCATATCCTTCCCTCCAGACCCTTTCACTCAGAAGATTTAGTCCTAAGCAGAAGACAGTGAACCCCACTATTTGTATTGGTGACTCAGTTGAGGGTCTGGTCTCTGCACAGATCACCTGATTTTCATGAGGAAATCAAGATTAAGCTTCCAGCCACTTTAACCGACCACCACCACCTGCTTTTTACGTTCTACCACGTCAGTTGCCAACAAAAACAGAACACCCCCCTGGAGACTCCAGTGGGATACACCGTGAGTGTCTTTCAGCCTTTATGTTTTTTTCAGCATGGGTTATATTCATAAACCATTTGTTTGCAATTTGTTTCACATCACTCTCAGCTCGCACATCATTGTAGAACCTGAGAATTTGACAGCCAAGCCTGTGAAGTTCAAGAAAGCCTTAAGATTAAGTGTGTGGTTTTCTTTTTCTTTAATTAATTCCTTCTTACAGTGGATACCAATGCTTCAAAATGGACGGTTAAAAACTGGTCAGTTCTGCCTCCCTGTTTCACTGGAAAAACCACCACAGGCTTATTCAGTGCTTTCTCCAGAGGTGAGTTGTTCTTTGTGCTGGAAATCACTTCTGGCAGAAAATGAATGAATGTATCTGTACAAATACGTGTGTGATTTTGCGTGCGTGTGTATTTTTAACAGTACTTAGAAATAAATAATCCAGGAGTGAAGTTTAGGCTGTGTGTGTGTCTGGGCACGTGTGTGTGATACGAGAATAAAATGGAAAGAAATGGCAATTGTCATTAGAAGAGCCTTAGCTCTGCTTCCTGTCACATCCTCCCTCATCCTTCTGTTAACCTGCAGGTTCCACTCCCTGGGATGAAGTGGGTGGATAACCACAAAGGGGTTTTCAATGTCGAGGTTGTTGCTGTATCATCCCTGCACACTCAGGTAAATGTTAAGAGCAGTCACTGCATTACAGAGAGTCTGATAGTCATTTGACAGTTGACACGTTGTCAGAGTTGATACTGGGACGAGTCTAATAATTACTTGTAGTGAAACTACAAGCTCATTTTCAGTTCTGAGCCAGCAGCCCTGTTACTCCACATTCTGCTGTGAGTATATTTGAGAAGTTCTGCTTAAAAACATGAGCAGTTTGGCCTTTATTCATGGGGGCTGAATGGCAAACAGTGTTCTCAGACCTCAGACAGTTGTTTTTAATACAACAGATCTAACATGCAGTCCAGGCCTATGATGTTTTCTTGTTTTTCCTTTTCCCTTTTGCCTCTTTCTCCAGGTATTTTTCATCTTTCTTTGACCTTAAAAGAAAGATGACAATTGTTTTGACTACCTAACTTTCGTTTTATTAATTTCCAGTATGTCACTTGCTGGTTTTTGTGTATTTTATTTGTGTTGTAAGTAGCAGGATGTCATCAGTGCATTTTTGTCTGGTTTTCTAAGAATACACAATCTGTGGGTCCTCTGGTTTTGCCCTGACAACCTCTGTATGTCAGCTGATTTCAGTTGAGTTACACCAGGGGCAGAGCTTTCAAAGATGTTGAGTTTCTGCTGATTTTGTGGGATTAAATGGTCAGGTAGAAGAATGAGGGAGAAAATCCATCCATAGGAAGTGCATATCCATAGGAAGTGCAGTTACTTTTGGAGCTTCTTGCTCATTACTGGTTTTGTTTTGCTTGTGTGTAGGACCCTTACCTTGACAAGTTCTTTGCACTTGTCCATGCTCTGGATGAGCACATGTTCCCTGTGCGAATAGGAGACATGAGAATTATGGAAAACAACTTGGAAAATGAACTGAAGAGCAGCATTTCAGCTTTAAATTCCTCTCAACTGGAGCCGGTAGTGCGATTTCTTCATCTCCTGCTTGACAAACTGATTCTTCTGGTAGTAAGACCTCCTGTCATTGCAGGCCAAATAGGTATTCTATTTAAGTTTTATGGAGAATTACGTGGCTGAAAGTTTGACACTTCCAATTTGATCATATTTATGTAGAAATGAAAAAGTCCATTTTTATGCTTTATTTTAGTGCCACTAATATACCGTGTAGCTTCAAAATAAAACACGCTGGCATCCAGGTCAGCGGTGAAATACTCAGGAGCAATATTTGATACAATGATACTAAAACAAAGGTTTTCAAGAATGACTGGTAATTTGGTGTCCATGTTGAGATACCAGAAAGGGACCTGATTTTCTTGAGTTGGATGCTCAGCATTTTCTTAGTGCTGGAGCCTTTAAGATGTCTCCTTACTGACATTCAGAAGCTAAGAATTTCAACCTTGGAAAGTCTTGGAAGTAGGTAAGATAAGAAGGTACAGATGCTGTATGTTCCTCTAGAACCAGTTCTTGCAGATCCAGTACTGAATAATCAGCATGAATAATCCCTCCTTTTGCTCCCTGTTAGGGGCTATGCTCTGGCAGTACAAAAACCAATCTCAAGTGGAAGTCAGGATTAGATCCTTAGTATTTAAAATAATGGTTGAGGGTTTCCATCAGAAACTTGAGTTGGGATGTGATGGAATGTAGGTATCTAAGACTGCTTTAAAAACAGCAAATCATTTATTTTAGAAAGGTTATCTTTCTAGGAAATGATTTTACTTGAATTTTTATTTTAAAGCTCTTTTACTCTTCCAAGTGTTCTCTATTGCTTTAGTTTGTCTGTGTGGAGCAGTGAGGACTTCAATGCCTAGTTTTTAAAAAACAAAGATTAGCAGTCTCCAGCTACCATCTGCTCCATCCCTGATTTGTTTAGAGTGTCTGCCTTGGTCCCTGCATAGATTTCTGTGCTCATTTTTAGAACTGATTTTTTTCTCAAACCAGAATGTAATTGTTCTTTTTGACACAGTTTATAGTTTGGCTAAGGCTTAACTGGAGGAAATAGCTGAGAAAAGTATGATGAATATCCAAAGGATATTATCCATCAATTAAACAAGGCCTTGATCTTGTTACCACTGCAGCTGATGGCCAAAGTTGGGCTGATTCCAGAAATCAAGCCTAAATTCATTAAACTTATTATTAATAAAAGTGGAAGCCTATCACTGCAGCACCTGTCCTCCTGTCAAGCTGTTCATTAGACCTTGCTTGAAGACCAGGTTGTTCACATTGTCATGAGAAATGCTTGCTGTAAATACTCTTAACAAGCTTCACCATTTATCCTTTAGAAGGTGGATGAAATGCACATTTAGGGTTTGCTCGTGAGCACTGCTGCAGTTTAAAACAAACTCCTCACTTAATGCTTTCAGTTAACCTGGGCCAAGCATCTTTTGAAGCGATGGCATCCATCATAAACAGACTTCACAAGAACTTGGATGGAAACCAGGACCAGCATGGCAGAAACAGCCTTCTTGCTTCCTATATTTATTATGTTTTTCGCCTACCGAATACCTATCCCAACTCACCGTCACCAGGTACCTCCTTTTTCATGGTATTTTGAGTCACAGTTTGTTAAAAGCAAGCAGAAATTGCATGCTGGCAGGTGCTCTTCAGCTCCAACTGCATGGCTGGTTCCCTGCCAAGCCATTATTAACTTTCTCTCTGATCCAGTGTAGGCATTTACAAGATGAGTTTAATTACTGTTAACCATGTCAGGGATTTAACTGTTTGATGGTCTTAAAATAAGCGTCACTGCTGAAAGATGATGAGGCTGTTACGGCAAAACACTGGGGTATTTAGTTTTGTTTTCTGTGGCAAGTGGACAGGTGTGGTACACACTTGGCCTGTCCTGCTTCCCAGTCTCCTTCACTAGTACTTTCAGACGTTCATCTGGTTCCAGCAAAAGTGGATATACTGGCAAAGAAGTGTGAAGTACTTGAAAACACATGTCTGGGTGAAGGAGGGAAACAAATTAATTCCACCCCTGCTGAGAACAAGAGATCTATCTGCATGGGGGAAGAGATGTTGTGAATGACAGCCACAGAAAACTGGGCTTCAAAAGGACTCTTGTGCACACCGCTTCCTTCTTGCGTGGAGTGGAAAATCTCCGAGAGGCGTTGGGAAGGTTGAGTCCTTGAAATTGTGCCCAGTTCTTCGGTGGTTTTCGAGTCTGAGGTCTGGCAAAGACCCCTTTAGCTAAAGACATACTTCACACTGGCAGCCTAAAGCCACAGGGAGCTTCCTGCTTCCCACAGATGAGTGGATAAAACAGCTTTTTAATCCCATCCCTTTCTCCCTGCTGCTTGTCTTGGAGAACCAGGCAGGGGACAGCTTAGAGAAGATTTCCTTACAGGCCTGACCTACTCATTATCCAAAGGATTTGCTGCTCCAGGCTGGTGTAAAGCAGCACGGGCTCAAGGCTCAGATCGATGGTCTAACAGGATGTTCTTTTGTACCCCACCGCAGGGCCCGGTGGCTTAGGGGGATCAGTGCATTATGCCACCATGGCTCGATCTGCTGTCCGACCAGCAAGCCTCAACCTGAACCGCTCGCGGAGCCTCAGCAACAGCAACCCAGATATATCTGGGACCCCCACCTCACCCGACGATGAAGTTCGCTCGATCATCGGCAGTAAGGTACGCGCACCGCCGAGGGTCTTACAGCAGCTTCAGCAGCTTTTATTTTTTCTTTAAAGTAGTAATGGGGAAGCTTTTGCGATTTCTTTCCTATGAAAAGATGTCTTTACTAATGGCCCTTTCTCAGACTTTTTCTGGCAGTTGCTGGCAACGCTACTGAAACTTTGCTCCTTGAAAATAGTTGCTGAGCTCTCTGACTTGTTGGAGACCATCCTGGCATTGTTACTCCCACCAGTATGGTGCATAGGGGCAAGAGTCCTTCTGGACTTGTCTCCCCAAGACTAGTAGGACAGGAGTGGTTTTACTGCCTCACTTTTCACATGGCCAGCAGCCATACCCTCTGACCAGCTCTGTTATGTCTCCCCAAACCTTGCATTCCCTAGCACCTTGCTGCCCTGTGATCCCACTCTAACCTCCCAACCCAAAACTCTCTCTCCTCCTCTGCATTCAGCACTAACAGCTGCTCAGATGCTTTTTCTGCTACTTAATCCAGAGCTGATGTCTCACGCACAGCAGGAATATTCCAAATCCCTTCGTGGGCCAGAGAGGATTTTGGGTGGTTAGTGAGTGAGCCGTAGTCCAGCCAGCTGAGCTGCTCTGTGGATTCATGGTGTGCAAACTCTGCACCCTCCCTGACTCCTCACACCTAAAAGTGACTTTCCAGTGTGGGCACATCAGAGCACAGCTTCTGCCACGGTCTCGCTGGGCTCTTAAAGGCTCAGTATGTGTATCTCCTGCAGAAGGACCTGTCCCTCTCTGGTGACTTCTAAATGCATAGGACTGCTACAGGCCCAATTTGGGCACTTCTCTTTTGCAGCTAAAATAGGTGGGATGAGCCAGGGCAGATCTGCAGTGTTGGTAATTCCCTTCCCTGAGGAGTGCCTTGGCTTGTCTGAGGTTCTCCTTTTTAATCTTCAAGCTGTGATAACTTAGACCAAGATGAGATGCTTTCCTACCTGCGTGCCCTCATTCTTCCAGCACAGATGAATTCCTGAGCCCTTTCAGAGAGCTGTTCTGCTCCATCCTTTGGAAGACCAGTGATCAAGTCAGTTAATAAAGCCATCAGCCTGACCAGACAGGCTTGACTCTGGCTGGTCCTGGGTTCTGTAAGAGCAAGAAAAACCTAGCTTCAGAAAGAGGTTACCAATTTTAAATGAATAACAATGTAATTTGCTGACCAGATCGGAGTGGGTAGGCAAATCATTATTTTTTACATCAAAGTTTGGACTTAGAAGTCTTAAAATATTTTAAAGACCACTTCAGTAACTTGCTAATTAAACTTCCCTGACCTTTTGTGAAATGCCGTAGGCACTGATGTGCATATGGAATTTACACAGGCTATCAGAAGTTTAACACATGCTGGCTTAGTGAATAATGTCACAATACAAAATGAAGAGAGATTTAATTCTAGAGATGTACTCCAGGCTTTAAAGAAAAAACCTATTCTGTGAGTAATTGTCGAGGAGGAAGTTTCCTTTAGGCTAGTCTGAGCATCAGAGATTAAGCTCGGTCTGAGTGAAGACTTCTGGTTGAATATAATTATTACAGCTTGTTTATATTAAGGCCATGTAAATTTTATTCCCTAATACAGCAAATTTATTAAGTGTTTAAAAAGATCTGTGGTGAGATTTTACACTTTAAGGGTTCCTGAAATGTTGGAGATGTGCTGGGAAAAAAACAGAAAAGCTTGTGGAGTTCCATTGCTCCGACTGGATTTTCACAAACGTGTCTTAGGTTCCTGCACAGATCCAGCTGCAGGTTGAACCCCAGAGACAGAACAGAATCTGACAGCAGTTTTGTGAACCTTTGAGTGACTCTGCCAAGCAGGAAGAAGCTCTTGTACCCTTTTATTTTCCAAAGAGGGAAGAATCTTTTCCTTTCAGACTTTTACAAAATGATTTCTGCCTCTGCAAACACGGTACATACTGAACTCCATCCTCAAACCCAGAGCGACTCGATTAGAAAGGCGGTGAGCAGAAATGTGAGTGTGATAAAGGTGTTTTCCAAATTAGACCTGATTTTACAAAACATGAGCTTACTTCAGCATTCTGCAAGGTCCTTTTGACTTCAATTTACTGTGAGCAAAATAAAGCATGTTTATGGGTCTGAGCAGGGCAGAGAGCTTTGATTTATTTCTTCCAAAAAGTAATTGAGATTAAAACACTCTCTCTCTGTGCGTTCAGTATTTTTTTTTATTGGACATCTTAAGCAAAATTACAGCATTGCTGGAGTCTGCATAGGGGGATAGCTCAGTGGATTAATGGCTCGAGTCCCAGGTTACAGCTCTCAGCTGGGCTCAACCTTGGGTAGATTTTTCTTTGCTGAGAGAAACAGATTGTGAGGCTCCCTGGGCTTTGCAGCTGGTGGTGAAATGGACTTCACCTTTGCTTCACATATTGGGAAAAAGCCCTAAGCTGGCACAAAAACTCAGATGAAAGCTCTTGGTCAGGTGAGGGTCGAAGCCGACGCGTGGGATTTGTGCAGAACTGCTAGTTGGTTGTAGCATTGCAAAACTGCCACCATCAGAGTTGGTTCCTGGGACCCACGAACGTCCACTGCATCCCACTGAATGCTCCTGGTTTGGGAGCAGACTGGGTGACAAACACAAGTTGAAATTTTCCCTTTTCTTCATCCTGAAAGGAGAAGAGTTCCACAGTAATTTTGCCATATTGCCCATTGCAGTAAAATTTCGAGTACAAACTAATTTGAGCTTTTAAAAAGCAGGGTGATTTTTTCAAATACTTTGCTTGGCAAAGCAGGCTGGTTCCAGAAGAGGTACGTGCTCTTTCCTCTCTGCCACACTGCCCAGAGAAAACCCCTGAGTGTCCCTGTGAAACCCTGCTCACGAGGTTACTCTACCAGCAGTGCTGGATTTTTATTCCATGAGTAGGAAACCCTGTGAGAGCTGACAGTTGGTCTCTTCAAAGTTTCTCAGCATTTCCACAAGAGTTGTAGAGCTCATAAACCATGGAGTGACAAGGCAGTCTACCCTATAAGTGCTGGAACCTTCAGAGAGCATCCTTTGTGGTTTTCACATCTGTGCACCAGTTTTCCTCGGTCACACCGTAACTCCAGGCTGGCTCCATCGACTGAAGTGACTGGGCTTAAACTGATCAAAGTAAGAGTGGGATTTTTCAGGAGGGGGATAGTTTTTTGAATGTCAAGCATTGCAGATAGGATGGATTGGACCAGAGCTGTTGCCAATATTAATGTGCTGTAGGTACGAGATATAAAAGAATCCTCTGGGCTCAAAATGTCTCAACAGACACCTGGGAATTCCTGCAGCTTTAACAGCGCTAACTGAGGATCTGTCTCCAGTTTGATTGCTTTTGAGGACTAAACTTTGACTACTGTATCGCATGCAACATGTAATATTTCTTTCCTTTCCCAACTGCTTTCTATTATATGCCCAGGGTTTAGACCGCTCCAATTCCTGGGTAAACACTGGTGGTCCAAAAGCAGCCCCATGGGGATCCAACCCCAGCCCAAGTGCAGAGTCAACACAGGTGGTGTCTTCGGTAGAGGTTTTTCTGACTTTGTTTTCCGTGATGTTTCCCCGTAGAATATCCTCCTCTCAGTGTATTCTCTGATTTTGGTGGTTTCTATTTCCTTTGTTTTATTTTTTTTTTTCTTTCTTTATTCCTTGAAAATTTTACGAGTTTTATTTTATAAATGAGCATCTTCTCCCCCACCACCTCACCACACTGCATGAAAAACCTCAAAATGCGTGAACATGTTCCCTCCTTTCATTTCAGTGGTTGCTGGTCTGTGAATTGCAAACGCTGTGACTGCTTTTCTTTTCTGTTATTTTCTTCTCTCTCTAACACTACTTTCAGCTTCAGGTGGAGCACTTTTCTAAGTGGGAACATTAATCACAGCTTCATAGTTTTGTCCATGTTTGCCATTTCTTTTGATGTTGTGAACCATTTTGCCATTTTCATCAAACATTGAGTGTTCATCGTCGAGTAACCCATCATGACTGTTTGAGTGGAATATTGTTAAACCAAAATTGATTACTGCCTGTAAAATTCTCTCTTAAAACATGTCAATTTGAATGCTGGAGCCAGAGATTGCTAGGGCCAATTGTATCTGTTCTGTGTTGCAAAGTATGAAAACTTTATAAGCAGCTTCAGTGAGAAAGAGTTAATTTATTTAGACCCCGTTGCCTGCTGCTTTCCACTGCATGGTTGCCTTGAACGTACCTCTCAACTGTACCTCCTTTCAGGTTTGTCACTCCTCCAGAAACAGTGTGAGTTCTCTTGCACTCATGACAAATTATTTGCATCGGGAACTGAAGTTGAGTAATGTTCTCAGTCCCTGTGCCAGCAGCAGCGTTGCTGTGGGGTACGTCCCCACGCGCTTGGTCTCTGGTAGATTGAGAGGTATGGACTGAAGTTCCAGGCATTACCTCCTTGACATATGCATGTTGATAAAGTACAAGGATGAAAAAGTTTCATGCTTTGCAGCATTAAATGTCTTTGTGCATAAGAACATGCAGTTATTTAAATAGCCTGTATCTCTTAAACCAATCAAATTACTGTCGTTTTTGTCGAAACCAAATCTGTAAATGATTAAGAATTTGAGAATGCATAAAAAGGTGTAAAGACAGTAAAAGCCTACAGTTGGAACAGTATTTTTGTAAACGTACCTTGTCCTTGAGCTGCAAAACCCATCCACGGCAAACTTTAATGTCCTGTCATCATTCATTCATCTCCACTCCGTAGGCTACGGATCGAAGTTGTAATCGTATGTCTTCGCACACTGAGACGTCAAGTTTCTTACAAACATTAACAGGACGATTACCAACTAAAAAGGTAGATTTCAGTGAAGACAATTGATATTGTGGGGCAGGGAGGTCAAGTCATTCTGAAAACATGTTGCAGTCTATTCTTTTATTTATAGCCTGATTTTGTTTTTGCCGAGGTCATTAGGAACTCCTGTTGCTTAGCACCTCTGAATATCCAGGCTGTAGTGAATACGAAGTATTCTGACAAGAGTTGAATTGGGAAGAATGAAATGATCAGGACTAGCTTGTCTGATTTAATGTCCCTGCTGTTTGGAGGCACTTTATTGCTGGCTTTCAGCAAATATGAATAGCACTGTCTAGACATGTAAATGATGCATCCTTGTGTGCAAGCTGATAATGTGTTAGCTGGCCAGCGTGACGGCTGTGTGCTGAACTCCGTTATCCAGGTGTTCATCCAGAGGGACTCCAGAAAGTGAAGGGCAGTTACTTTCAAAAGTGCATTCCCTCCCTTTAGAGGAGACAAGAATCCTACTAAACAATGTCAGGAAGGCAAAACTCCTGACGTTTTGTTTCATGGGAATGTGGTCACTGACAGCGTCCAGTCTGCGGGTTGGTCCTCCTGAGAAAAGAAACAGAAACTGTTTCTTAGCCCCACGTTTCTTTCTTGTTTGAAGTCCTTTTACACAGTAAATATGCATCTTTGTACAAATTGCTTTATATGTCCACTTTTTACTCCTTTTTCCTGCAAAAATCAGACCAGGCAGAAAGGTAGACTTTTAAACTAAACTAATTTGAGCACCAAACTTTTTTTTTTTTTCTTTTTCCTTGGGTGGGTGGAAAATTCTTTTGACACTTGAAATTCAGTTTTGGAGCAAGATGCTGTGAAACGTTTCTCACATCACATCTCATGACAACATCCTCCATTGTTAGGTGGGGATTTCTTTAAGGGATGCCACCACTGCTGTCACGTTCCCAGTTATTTATTTTGCTTAACCTCATTGTTTGCCATACTTCCCATGGACCGTGCTACCATTTCTCACGCGGGCTGCTTTTGTGAGGTGATCTCGAGGCTCGGGCTAACTCTGCTTTTCAACCTGCGTAGCTTTTTCACGAAGAGCTGGCCTTACAGTGGGTGGTGTGCAGCGGGAGCGTGCGGGAGGCAGCCCTACAGCAGGCCTGGTTCTTCTTCGAGCTGATGGTGAGTGAACACCCTGCTTATTGTCCTCCAGCTTTGTAGTTTAAAACACCGACGGCAACAACTCTGCGAGCGACCCCGTTGTAATTTATATTCCTATAGGTGAAGAGCATGGTGCATCATTTGTATTTTGCTGACAAACTGGATGCGCCAAGAAAGAATCGTTTTCCTGAGCGTTTCATGGATGATGTAACTGCTTTGGTCAGCACAATTGCTGGTGATATAGTCTCTCGGTTTCAGAAGGTAACGGCAAACAATTAAACTGGACCCCAGTCAGACCTCGGGCACCAGACCTCCTGCGTGTGGTTTGCTGGTGCCTAGGCCAGGGGTGGTTTGAAAACATACAGCAACCTGCTCTTCATTTGCTTTCCCATTTTTCTCTTCCCTCTCTCTAGGATACAGAAATGGTCGAAAGGCTCAACACTAGTCTTGCATTTTTCCTCAATGACCTGTTGTCTATCATGGACAGAGGATTTGTTTTTGCTCTTATTAAGACCTGCTACAAACAGGTGAATGCAGATAAATATTACAACTTAACAGTGAACCATAGCATAGCCAATTGCTCTTAACTTCCCTTGGACAGACAGTAAAGTATGGACACAGAATTCTGCTACTTAGGCCCTTTTAGAGTAGGCAAGGCATTCTCAGTGGTGATTTAGAGTTTACACCTCTCTGGTTGCACTCTTAATTGTGAAGTAGGAGTAACTCCCTTGAGTGAATGGACATGCAGCAGGAAGGAAGAATTATTCCCTCTGCTCACCACATTCAGAGGAATTGAATCAAAAATGAGTAGGAGGTTTTGTTGAGGGTGCTCAGACTATTGTGGTTTGTCAGTGGGTCTTACAAGGACACATTGCCCCTGTAATCATCATACTGATCCCTACGCTCCCTTCTGTCTTTCTGAGGATGCAAGGTCTCCTCCCACACGAGGAGGGTTCCTGCGTTAGGCATTGAGAAGTTTATTTGCCATGTTGTGGCAGGAAAAAGGCATCAAGCCACAAAGTTTCATTTGTCTGCAAGCGTCGGTGCTGACACTGTGTGCTAAGGAGATGACAACGTATCAGGAGTTCAGGCTTAGACTCTCTTTTTGCCACAGGAACTAGAATTTTATATAAGGGGCAATAAGAGCAACAGCAGTTGAGCTTTGTTGCCTACTGTGTATTAGCCAGACTGCATCTTTGACCTGTTAATGCATCACACAGGGTGGTCCTGCTTCTCACAACTCCCCCCTGAATCACTAGGGTGTGCATATCAGGCACATAGTTCCTCATTTGCTTCTGTAAATTCAGTTGTTACTGATGTCTTGTGTTGATATCTATGCCATCAGCTGGGCTGCGTACGGCTCCTGTGCATCAGAAGTTTAATCTGTAGCACAAAGAAACAGCGTGGATGTGACCATTTAATGACATCAAGCACTTAAGTTCTTTTTTGGAAGTGTTTTTGGAGAGCAGTGGTGGGACAGGGGGGCTCGTGCTGCAATGATACTCTTGGTGCTAACTGCAGTTTTGTGGGCTAAACTTGTCAGGTGTCTGCAAAGCTGTATTCCTTAACAAATCCAAGTAACCTGGTGTCTCTGAGGCTGGACTTCCTTCGCATCATTTGCAGCCACGAGCACTACGTCACCTTGAACTTACCCTGCAGCTTGCTCACACCACCTGCATCTCCATCACCGTCTGTGTCTTCAGCAACTTCTCAGGTACGTTGTGACGAGGATCCTTCGTGGAAACGCCAGCTGAGCTTTGTTCTGAGGCTTAAATCATACAAGGCAGTTGTATCGCCTCTATTTTCAGTCTCTGCTTGCTGATATTTTTTTGAAGTGTTTATTTAGAAATTACTTTTCTTCCTGCCACAGAGATTTTGCCTTCTTTTGTTCTTTTATTGTTAAAAAAAGAATGCCCATATTCCTGTCCTTGTAGTGACCACACACTGTCCCCTCCTATGTTAGACAAGCACATGAACATAAATGAGCCTTTAGAGAACCCTCTTTGTCCAGTGTTACCCTTTTCTCACAAACCCAGGGTCTTTCTAGCATGCTGTAGCTTAGCCCTAGCTGCTCAGAGGAAGTACTTTGGATTAGCAAGTGTGTCATCCAAGTGGATTAATTAGGTGCAAAATTACGTCAACTAAATCAAATTAAAGCCTTCTTTAGCCTGAATGAGAGCATCCATACCAGAGTTAAAAGTTTAACTAATCCACTTTTCAGGGTTATTTGGCTTAACTTCCCTAAGGCCTGTGCTGTGTTTAGGAAGGCAATAACAACAAGCAGATTTAGTAGTAGAGTTGGTGAGCTTGGGTATAACATCCGTGGACGTGCCTCGGTCCAAACAAAGTAGGGAAAAGGTAATTTATATGAGATTGTCTTTAATTCTGAAAACTGCTTTTAATAGAGTTCATAAGCTTTGACTCTGTGTTCCAAGTGGCCTCATTATGCAACTTCTGAAACTTCTTATTTTCTTTTTTTCTTTCACAGAGTTCTGGGTTCTCCACAAACGTCCAAGACCAGAAGATTGCAAATATGTTTGAGTTGTCTGTGCCTTTCCGCCAACAGCATTACTTAGCTGGGCTTGTGTTAACAGAACTGGCTGTCATTTTAGATCCTGATGCAGAAGGGTAAATCTTTACTTGTTTGTTGTGTTGGTTTGTTTTGGTTTTTTTCCCCAAGAGTTTTCTCTTATTCGTGGTGGATGAGAAGCAAGTTGTGATGTGACCAGAATTGATTTAAATTTGTGAGCTGAGAAAATAAGAAAGCAGTTCTTCAAGAATCCTCTTCTTTCACCATACCCCTCATATTTCTTATTTCCTTAGCCCTGACTTTGTAAAGATGATTTTCAGTCACATTTTTCCAGCTGAGTAGAAGGGAAAGGAGGTTCCTGCTGGAGCCCCCACCTGCCACAGGGGCACTGCAGGAGCTCTAAGAGGAAAAGCGCTTTTCTCAATTCCAACAGGAAAATCATTTTCAACATCCAGAAAGTCTCTGGTGCTGGTGGTTTTAGATGTTGTGATGTATTTCACATGTGCTCCTCCCAGCTCTTTTTAAACCCAAGTTATGCATCGATGAGGCCCCCGTGGGTCAGACAGAGTCAAACATGCAGAGTTTGTCGGTGACTCTCCTGACTTGTGTAGCAAATAATTTTCTGAAGTAGGAGCATAGCCTGTAGTCCTGACATCCAGGCTGTTACTTGTGTTATTTAGGGCTGTATTCTGCCTTACCTCTTTAAAATGGGGTTCAGTGGAAATTGCTGATTGCTTCCACAGTCCCCTGTTATCTCACAGGCATTTTCCTCAGGGTGGCCTCAGAAATACCACCCGAGTCAACAAGTGCTGATGATTCATGGTTCATTATGCCCCTTTACCAAGAGGTCTCAGGAGTTAAATGTTCAGTCTGTTTCCTGTTGGAGAAGAAAGTGATGCCATAAATGAGAATATTTTCTTGTATATGTACATGAGACACTGCAGTCCTGCTTTTTTGGGTCTGGAATGGAAAAAGCAGCAAATCTGTACCCCTGTGTACTGTCTGCAGAAATCCTTCCTGTAGCATAGGAGCATCCTGCTCACAGGTTAGAAATCAGGCCCTGTCTCTGACCATATTTTCCCTTGTTCTTCACAAACTTTCTGTTTTCGCCTGCCTGCCTCTTGAGCTCTCTCACCTTGCTGTTCTCAGAATTAAAGCTTGGACCAGGATGGTCCCGCTGCACAGAGGAGCTATCAGCATGACCTTGCTGATGTCCAGTGGTGAGACAGCTCCTCTCAAACCTTGCCTAGACAGAAGGAGCCCCCTGATGCTCAGCTCTGGAGATGCATTTTGATCGAAGCTCCTGAATTTTGGTGGAGATTATTGTTTGCCAGTTTGCAGTTTACTCTCTCTTCTCAGGCTTCAACCTTCTGCATTTGCCCTGGTAGATCACCATGTAAAGTCAACTAGTCTGTTCAGACATCCTCTTCCCTTGCTTGTGAAGACTTTTAACAGTCACATATAGTCTGAGCTAACAGAAAGCACGACTGAAGTGTGGAAATATCAATTCATTACATTATCAGCCAGAAAGATTAGTGGGCTCTATTTCCTCCTCTTCACTGTGGATTGATCTGTCACGGTACTTGATCTGTTCTGGACAAGCTAAAAAGAAATCCTTGTAGCCCTAGGTCTGAATTATGCTGCTTTGTTGGGTGTTTTTCCCTACATTCAGGTCTGTGTCCTGCAGGATAGTTTCCCTTGAACTGTTAGAAACACAGCCTAGGTGCCACTCCATCAAAGTAAAGATGTTTCTTTGAGCTGAATGTGAATGAACCAGTCACTTCAGTAAGCATTTCCCTCCTAATTGTTAAGGGTCTGAGGAATTACCCAAACAAGCAATTGCAGCATCTCATTAATGGCTTGATTAAAAACCCCAGGAAAGACGTGTAGCTGATGTCCTCCTAACCTGTACTGGTGTGTCTTGAATCATTTTAATCCCCCAACAATCCAGTCAAAGCCTCTCGTCTCTTTATAACCAGAACTCAACTCTACTTTTCAGGTAAAGTGGATACTGCCTGAAATTCAGCACTTGTTTTAATACCGCAGGTCTGAACATCGAAGCTTGTTTTGCTAATGCATAATGTGTGAGCTTCCTTGGCTGCTTCCTGCATGGGGTAAAGTTATCTTCTCGGCCTGGGTCACCTACAGAAGCAAATAGCTACAGAGATGTCTGCTATTTGCTCCGAGAGGGGTTTGCCTCTGTGTGGTGGCTGAGGGAATTGAAAGGAGCAGAGCCAGTTTTCGAGAGGTTCCGGGGAGTTTTCAGTGTTTTCAAGGCATGAGCACCGAGCAGGCTCATGCAGGGTGCACTACAAAAGGGGATGGTGCTTGGCCCCTGCTGCCGTTTGCTTCTTCATAATGAAGAAGGCTGTTTTTTTGCTGGTTTTCCTTTTACCCCTCCATTTCTTTGACACTTTTTATTCAGAGTCCTAGATCTGTAGGCTACTGGTTTGGTTGGATAATTGCATGAGGGGTTGGGGAACTGAAGCAGAAACTTCCTGGTCATTTGATGAACACAATGTTCTGTCTTAGGAGGGTTTTTCTCTCTGTCAATGGTGTTAAATAGAACCAGAAAAACCCCACAACAAATAGTTTCACTAAACCCACTGTCCTCTCAAATTTCTCTCCTTTTTCCATATTTCCTGAGTTCTCCCAGTGGTCTTTAGTAGACTCAATACTTCAATACAGTAGTAGCTGGGGCTTTATTTTTGATGGAAAATAAAGAGCGTTCACAGTATGTTGGGTATGCACCTCCACATGGTATCTTTTTGTACATTTTATATGGCACAGTGAAAAGCCAGCCATTTGTAAAATACATGGGGGATCAAAAAACAAAATACATATAATGGCAGTTTATATGAAGCTAAAAATAAAAGCCAGGCTTTTTGATTTTTTTCTTTTTCCAAACCCCTTAGTTACAAAGTGTAGTTTGCTTTGAAGCTATTAACTAATCTGCGTGACCCAACTCTCTTTTAACAGTTTATTTGGATTGCATAAGAAGGTCATCAATATGGTACACAATTTACTGTCCAGTCATGACTCGGATCCGCGGTACGCTGACCCGCAGGTAAAGGCCCGGGTGGCAATGCTGTACCTGCCTCTGATTGGTGTCATCATGGAAACAGTGCCTCAGCTTTACGACTTCACAGGTATTTTATAGTCTGTGCTTTGAATATATGTCGATCTGCTCACAAGACTTGGGTGTTTGGGTTCTGAAATGGAACTGCAAACCCCTGTGCTGTTGGATGAGATTGTTTCCATTGCTGAATTGACTTTGACGTGTTTTTCACAGCTCTTTCCTAAACTGCACTTGCAAAATGTGTCTTCAGTGACTGTTAACACTCAAAAGCTGCATTTGCCCGTTTGTTTGCGTGAGGCCAAATCCAGCAACGCGTTGTAGTTTACATCTAGGTGGTTACTGTGTATGTGTAGCCATCCTTCCCTACATCTCTGACCTGCTTAAAAATTCGCCCTTAAAAATTCACCTGTACAATTCTCGTGTGAGATAAGTAGAGTTCCTCCTCTTCTTCTGCCAGCAGTTCACTTCAGAGTGTCCTGAATTGCAGCAGAGGTTGGCTTATTTCAAAGCAGGGCAGGGAGTCCAGTCTGGAATGGTTTGGAATTCGGAATTGTCTTCTACATACTTTAAGTTTAACGACACAGCAAAGCTGCCAGTGAGGATTTGGAGGGAAGGATTCAAAGGGACAAAAGGTCTGTTTTCAGAAGAGTACTAGATGCTAAGGTTGTGTAGGTTGCATTTAAAATACATTGTTTTATTTGCTTTGCACAACCTCAAATAATCATCCTGGGGTGTAGGTGGTTTTCGGTTTGCATTCCCAGGCGGTTCAATGGAACCAGCACTGCTGAGGGAGCCTGGGGAGAGGAACTCTGAATTGGATTCATTTATATGATTGACTGGATGCACATGTTTCTTGACAGAGAGTCACAATCAGCGAGGGAGGCCGAGCTGCGTCGCTGTTGATGACTATGAAAGCGAGGGTGGAAGCATGATAAGCCAGACTGTGGCCATGGCCATCGCAGGAACGTCGGTCCCGCAGCTCACCCGGCCCAGCAGTTTTCTACTCGCCTCGTCGGTACAAAGCCATCTCTCCCTATTCCTTGACCCTCAATCTGGGTCAACAAGCAAATATTGACTCGTGCAGGTCCCGTGGGGCTGCTCAGGGAGTGGTGGGGACTCGTAGCAGCTGGGTGTTAACACAGGGAGGCTGAAGGTGGAAGACAAGGGGGAACAAATCTCGTTTGCTTGTTGTTGTGCCTGTCTCAGAGAGGGTATAAGAAAATAACCAAGCAGGGATAAAAATTAACAAACCTCAGAAAATGGAAGAATTCTCTTTTCTGATAAAGATTCTCATTTTCTGAAACAATCTGATAAAAGCTCTTTGAAGTGCAGTGGTCATTATGAGCTCTAAGCCCTAAGCAAAAATTCCTACCACATCTAAATCCCACTTCTCTGGAGACATAAACGGGCCAGTTCCCCTGTTCTCTGCACAGGGGGGGAAGCCAGTGGATTCTGGTAGCTGACAGGCCCTTCCATGGCTCTCCCCTCCTCCCGTTACACCTTGGTCAGGACCCTATTTGTCTTGGTTTTATGAAGTGAAACACTGATAAATACTTGAGATAAGGAACAGAGCCCTTCTGCTTAATTGTTAACCTGCTGGAGATTGTTAAAGGCATCTTGAGGGAAGTGGGTGTTTGCTGCTGGAACAGAAGTTCATTCATACAGTGTGATTAATTTGGTTTAAACTGCTGCTTCTTGTGGCTTGACTATCCGTGGGCTCTGTTGGGTTGAGAAAGGGAAATCTCCTGGTTACAAGTAAAAAATATCTATTCACTTTTTGCTCCTGTTCAGTAATTGTTTAGGTTGGGGTGGTGGCTGCTGCAGATCTTTTTAGTGACGACTGAAGTGTTTAGACATGAAATGCAAGTGTGGCAAATGTCTTTTTTTAGAGTGGCAGGCAGCACTCCACCTTCTCAACAGAGTCCAGCCGCAGCCTCCTGATCTGTCTCTTGTGGGTGCTCAAGAACGCGGATGAAAGTGTCTTGCAGAAGTGGTTCACAGACCTGTCAGTGTTGCAGCTCAATCGCCTGCTGGATTTGCTTTATCTTTGCGTATCCTGCTTTGAATACAAGGTACTGCTCTATTGTTCAAACCCCCTGAAGTTCCTTGCTGAGGAACTTTATACTCCCATCCTTTACACGACTGCAGAAAGGCATTTCCTATTCTCTCCTAAGTATTTCCTGTATCCAGAATCCCAGGGCTAAGCACGTCTCTATGCATCCTCTAGCCTTTTCCCATGTTTACTTCTCAGCCATGCAAGTGTCTGTGCCTTGTTTCACTTTTTAAGCAGTTTCGGCCGCTTGCCACTCGTTTGGGAACTGCTGCAGGGAAAGGGGATAGCTCTTGGCCATTTTACTTACTATCAACAAGAGAGTTTTCTGTAGCAATGCTGGAGTCTGGGTGGATTAGCTAGCTAGCAACTAAACTGTATTCCTTTCTTGCTGCATGTCTTTAGAGAGGAGAGATCTTTTGAGTTGTTAATGCTTAGAAAATATCCCAGATTGAGAGTCTTCCCTCATGGTCTCATTTGAAACTTGCAGGGCAAGAAAGTATTTGAAAGAATGAACAGTCTGACATTCAAGAAGTCGAAAGACATGAGAGCCAAACTTGAAGAAGCTATTTTGGGAAGCATAGGGGCAAGGCAGGAAATGGTTCGAAGAAGCAGAGGACAGCTGGGTAAGTAAAGATGTCCTCTGTGGTGCCCTTTTCCCCAAAACTGCTACTCTCATCCCCCAAAGCTCTTGCAGCCATCAGTGGTGAGGGATACTGCCCATCAAGATCTTCAGGCAAAGAAGCTTCTAGAAGAAGCTGTTTGCAGTTTGCAGCATGCTTCGCTGGGTCTGCAAAATGCCTACGCTTTTCCCGGGTTCCATCTACGGGCAGTTTCTGTGTTACTCGGTGTCTTTTGTGTAGATGTGATCAGGTCTCATTTATCAGGTATTCTTGCCTGAACTTCTAGTGTCGCATCTTTCAGAGCCACCATCTGTCCTGTGAAAGGATCAGAGTGGGAAACAAACTGCCTGGTCTGCTTTGTTAGCTCTGAAAATGCCTGGATATTTCTGCTGACTTAATGAGGCTTGAAGGAGCCAGTAGTTGGGGTAACAAGTGCCTTCTGATGATGTTTGCTGTTTATGTCAGCTGGGAGGAAGGATGGCCCAGGGGTTAGGACAAGAATCAGAACTGTGGCTTTGTCTCCTGCTCTGCCACAGGCATCCTGGTACTCGTGAGCCAGTTGCTGTGGGCTAAGTTAAATAAATAACTAGAACCATAATTAATGATGCACTTCAGAGAGATGGGGACCTTTGTAGTTTTTTGTTTTTCTTCATCTGGCCTCATTGCCTTTGTTACTTGAAATTCCACTCTCCGAAGTGAGAATAAAGACATAAAAGACTCTGCAGTAGAAAAATGGGGTTTGGCACCACCCTGAGAACACGACCATGCGGTTGAGGACAGCAGCATGACTGCTGAGGATTGCCACACCCAGGCTCCTCACGCGGTCCAAGGAAGGTGCTTCTCTTCCCAGCCCTGAGACCTACCTCCCTGATTGGAGTGTCTCAGCTGCCTCTCTCCGTTAGCTCTGCCGTGGCCGCGCACAGAGCGCTCCCTGTAGCTCATCGCTCTCTTGCCTACAAACCTGCTGCAGGTGAGGTTGCCTCTCGTGCCACTCAGCAGTGACAGAATGAGGGGCCTTCTAAACAGCTTGGGTGAGCGCCACAGCTCTGGGCTCTAAGAAGTTATAGTTTGCTGTCACCTGTCACTTGTGGACAAATCTAGAGTAGCTACCCGTGGAAAAAAATGAGCATTAGATGACTGCTATTGTTTTGTTGTTATCCTGCAGAGAGAAGCCCTTCTGGGAGCGCGTTTGGAAGTCAAGAGAATTTGAGATGGAGAAAGGATATGACTCACTGGCGTCAAAACACAGAAAAGCTTGACAAGTAACTCTGCCTTATCCTTCTACGTTAACAATGTGACAGTGCCCGTGAGAACGCAGGGTCTCTCTGCCCGTAGAAGGTCAATGGCAGCAGGCCACTTAGGTCTCGTGCGAGCAGGTTTGGGCCCTCAGTTGGAACAGGGCTGGCAGTGTGCAAATAGCTTTTAGTCCTACACTGCCCTACCTGACTCTTTGCTTTTCCACTGTCCCTTGCTTGCTTAGATTTTAAAATGAGATTCAAAGAGACCGATACACTCTATTACCTTCTTAAAACCCTGCAGTAAGCCGTAATTTAGAGAGAAGATCCATTAGCAGTTTATATCTCATGTCATATTTCCTTTATTCCATAAGAGCATTCTGGAGTTGTCAAAGCTCGCTTTCCTTTCCTCTCCTAATCCATCACTTTGATTGTTTTTCCACATGTGCTGTGCTTTTAGAAGCCACAAACCAGCCAGGTACTGTAGCCTTGGTGTGCAGTTCTTACACAGTGCCATTTTGTACATCTGCAGACTCAATCATCACAGCACTGTTTGTGATGCTTGGCAGAGGTTTTCAGTGTGTGTGTGCAACTGATTGGAATGAGCTCTTTTTGCTTAATATGCCCGTTTCCTTTAAGATACCCCTCTCTTGGTGTGGTTTAATCCAGAGGGCTCAGGAGTTGTGTTTGAGCTTCGCTGTGCACGTTTTCCGTTTCCTCAAGTTGCCACCTGCAGTCTCCATCCTCCCAGCAAAGGAGTTGTTCCTAATCCCTGGAAGTCAATCAGAGCGAAGCTCTGAAGAAACTGAGGAGTGAGGTCTTCAGAGTCCAGATGGAGACCAGACCAAATTTTACCCTTGAAGATATTGACACTTCCTGGAGTAGAAAGTACATCTTCACAGCTTCTAACTGCTATGTCCAACACAAGAATGTCATCTCTTGTTATGTCAAGTAGTGGCTTTTTGTCCAAAACTCCCGTGCTGTTGAGGCGCTGGGAAAACCAACTGACCAGTGTGTGTTTCAACCTGCTAATGAAGTGATGTAGATAGAAATTCCATCATGGCACAACTCCAGAGCTGTGGACAGAGTTACAGCAGATTAAAATTTGGCCTGCAGAACTCATCAGTTCATTGCCAGCACTGGGTCAGAGCCCTCTCCTTCCCAGGACCGTGAGAAAGTTAAACAGCTGTGGAATGGCTTGTGGAATTCCTTGTTGGTCAAAGGATGGTATCTCAGCCCACAAAATAATCTGCTTAGATAACTCTAGAACACCTGCTTTTTTAACCCATACTTGCTCACTGTGGCCTGGGTCCATCACACTCCCCTCTTGTGGCACTGCGTGTCCTGCTTGTGTAGGTGGAGTCTGGCCCTTTGAAACCTAATAAGCAAGACTTCTCCCACCCTACTGTGCACAGCCAATTGCAGATGGTGTTATTTTATATAAGGTCAGGCCCCAAGCCTTCATATTCTGGATACTGAGTGTATGACCCAGCTCCCAGAAGAAGCAGAGGGTGGCAGGGCAGGGTCGCTGTGATGCGGGTCCAAAAGCCGAGCAGCCGCCGTGCCCTTCGGTGTGCATTGCGCTTGGGATTTGTCAGTTCCCCTGGGTCTCCCCTCGTGGCACAGGTCTGGGGGAGGTGGCACCCGTGGCCTCTTTAAGTACGCTGCTGGATCTTTGCCAGATGCAGCTCATGCCACTGAAATTGGGTGGCTGCTGCTGAATTCCAGGAGCTGCAGGTGTGAGTGGGTGTATGAACTTTGTAAGACATGACAGGAGAGTGAGTGCCTGGCATAGAGCAGCTAAATTTTGTGATTTTTTTTTCTTGGAGAGAAAGATGATCTTCAAGAACTGTAACGTAGGTTCAGCAGACAAGGGTCTGCACTCCATGCTGCAGCCAGTGTAGCTGCTGGGAGCGGCAGTGCGGAGAAACCAGCTCGTGTAGCACCACCATGTGTCCATAGCCTATAACATAAAGCCATATGTTCTGTTCCTGGTCGTGCTGTTGCATGCCTAACGATGCTACTAAACTGGTTTTGAGTCAGACTTTGATTCTAAGCTGTTGTTGTGTTCTGGGAGAGTAACGGAGTGTTAGACAGTAGTGTGATCTCTCCTAGCATGATGAACGTAAATCCTCTGTAAGTCTCTGTATGTAAAAATCAGGTGTTTCTTTCTGTCCTCTTAATGGATGCCTTGAAATATCCCTGCAGTGTTGTCCCGTATTAAATATATAAATTGTTGCTGCGAGTTTCCTGCTAATGAGAAAATATCTTTGGCTGGAAAATATGTAGGTCTGCTTCTTAAACTGAAAGTAATTTTACTGCTTTCTTATATTTGATTAGATCAAGGGCAGAGATAGAACACGAGGCACTTATTGATGGAAATCTTGCAACGGAAGCCAATCTGATTATTTTGGATACTCTAGAGATAGTTGTACAGGTAAGGATGCTAAGAACATAGAGATGTAATGGCACTGTGATCACCTGGCCAGGCAGCAGTTTGTGAAACAAAACCTTCCTGCCACTCTCAACGGCCTGAATGCTGTCAGGACTGCTCAGCTCCCCTCCTGATCTTCAGCCCGTAACAGTTTGGTTTAAAATGTCAATATCTTCCTTTTGGAAGTTGTTCACTCTTGCAGTAGAAGAAGTGGTTGTTCATAAATCTCAGTAATGAACTGGAAGAATTTTGAAGTCCTGCCCTATTCTAACTGATTCCTCCAGTTCCTTCCCAAGTCTGTCTCGAGTCATTAGGTTCCAGGTCAGCCTCCTCTATCTGTACTTTGCACGGTGCAGGACATCTTCCAGGCTCCTTGGTCTGTGTGCACAGCCCAGCTATTTCCTCGCTCCCCACGGGTGAGCGAGGACACATGGCAGTTTTGTCCCCTGCTTTCTGTACAAATGACACCTCTAAGTGAGAGATTTCTCCACATCAAAAGGCTTTTCAGCAGTTGTTCTCTCTCACACAGACACAGACGTACACGGGAGGTTAATTTTTTGCTCATGCAACTTCTTGGTTTACTTTTGACTGCAGACTGTTTCTGTGACGGAGTCCAAAGAGAGTATCCTCGGTGGGGTGCTGAAAGTGCTTCTGCACAGCATGGCCTGCAACCAAAGTGCACTTTATCTCCAACACTGCTTCGCCACACAGAGGGCTTTGGTTTCAAAGGTGAATTTTCTGCCAATGCTATAATAGATCCTGAGCAGCACTGATGAAGGATGGGACTGTTCTCTTCCTTTCCAGTGAGGTCACCTCACCCAGCATTTGTGATTTTGTGCAGTATTGATTTTTATAGAATTGCAGCATCCCAGACTGGTTTGGGTGGGAAGGGACCTTCCAAGGCCATCCAGTCCAACCCCCTGCAGGGAGCAGGGCCATCTGCAACCAGAGCAGGGTGCTCAGAGCCCCGGCCACCTCCCC
>JANHFX010011152.1:15655-34471 GCA_027560015.1 Chloroceryle amazona | reverse complement strand
TGCCAGCTCCTGACAGGAGGCTGGAGCCAGGGGGGTCGGGCTCTGCTCCCAAGGGACAAGGGACAGGACAAGAGGAAGCAGCCTCCAGCTGCCCCAGGGGAGGTTTAGGTTGAACAATGTGTCCCCCCTGCAGGGTTGTCCGGGGCTGTCCCAGCCTGCCCAGGGCAGTGGTGGAGTGTGCACAGCCCAGCTATTTCCTCACTCCCTGGGGCGAGGGGTTAATCCTGGAGTGATTTAAAAGCTGTGTAGATGTGGTGCTGAGGGACATGGTTTAGTGGTGCCCTGGCAGTGCGGGGTTTATGGTTGGAGGTGGTGATCTTATAGATCTTTTCCAACCTGAATGACTCTTACGATTCCATGAGATGACTTTGCCCAGCCCCTGACCTTGCAGTACCTCACGCTGGTAGTCAGTGCACAACAGGAGTGTCCAACCTCCAGTGTCAGAGTCTGAGCTGTATGCCCAGACTGCAGGCAGGCTGCCTCTCATGTCCATTTATAGAGAGGTGCAGAACCCTGCCTGGAACATCCACTGCAAGGATTTCCAAACCTGTCAGTCTGGGAGGTTTGCATACTCTTCAGAGTGGACAGTTTGCACTCAAGGTGCTGCTTGGAGGATCTCCTCTCTGCCTTCCTTTCACACACCTCTGGTTGAGAGCAGAAAGAGGCACACAGCCCTTTCTGTGGCACAGCTGGTACGTGTATCAGCAGACCATGGCAGGAGCTCCAGGTTGTTGAAATACCATAATACTATCTCTGTTGCAGAACTTTGCCAGGGTGAAAATGCAGGTGACCATGTCTCTGTCATCCCTGGTGGGGACATCCCAGAACTTCAATGAAGAATTTTTGCGCCGTTCCCTCAAGACTATTTTGACATATGCTGAAGAAGATCTGGAACTTAGGGAGACAACATTTCCTGATCAGGTAAAATAAATGACCCAAGAAAAGAAATGTATAGGTCATTAACAGGCTGTGCTTAAACCTCCATCTAGAGATGGAATTTCCATGCATTCCCTGAAGGAGATGCTACTTTTTGTTTGTTTGTTTTTAAATCACCTAAGTACATTAAACCCACCTCCTTGATTAATTGGACAACAAGGTCCAAACACACCCAGGTTCAGAGCGACTGTGGTCTTAACATAGGAGCGTGTAGCTCGATCCCCACTGCCAGTTCATTACAGCAGTTTATTTCTTACAGGTCCAGGATCTAGTGTTCAACCTCCACATGATCCTCTCTGACACAGTCAAAATGAAGGAGCACCAGGAAGATCCAGAGATGCTGATTGACCTGATGTACAGGTAGAGTAGATGACCATTGCACTGCAGGGACAGCAGATGTCAGTGCTCCATGTGCTGTTAGAGCACATCTTTCTACCTACTGCACTTCCTCCATTTAGACCGTGAGGAATTGTGTTGCTGTGGACTTGAGTTTATTAGCACTTCTTTTACTTTGAACTTAATCCTGTTTTAAATTGCTTGCTACGGTTCACGTTTCACCTGAAAACAGCACAGCTACCTGCTGTTTGGTTTTGGACTTGGATGTTGCACATTTGAGCCCTTCTAGAGCTTGAGTTTGGAGCAGTTCCAGGTCTTGATGCTCATGGACCAATACGTACCTGTCTTTTGTGTTTGAATGTGGTGTTGATAGGTTTTGTTTAGAATTTAATAGCTTATCTTGGATAAAAGTAGCTTCCATTCCCCAGCAGTCAGTGACAGTCTCATCCTTCACCTAAGCAGAGACGACTCGCCCTACTTGCATCAGGGAAACCTTACTACCTGTATAGCTTCTTCCCCCTGCACTTCCAGACAGCTGAGCACCCAGGGTGGTTGCTATTTAAGCAGAAGGAAGTAAATGCTAATCATAGAGGTTTTTCTTTTCACCCAGGATTGCAAAGGGCTATCAGAACTCCCCTGACCTCCGGCTGACGTGGCTGCAGAACATGGCTGGAAAGCACTCGGAGAGGAGCAATCACGCCGAGTCAGCCCAGTGCCTGGTCCACTCTGCAGCCTTGGTGGCTGAATACCTAAGCATGCTGGAAGACCGAAAATACCTCCCCGTAGGGTGTGTTACATTTCAGGTGGGAATCACGCTCCGTAATGTATTGTTGGGTTTTGTCACCTGCTGCCGAGGTACAGAGCATCTCCGTGTGCCGGGTGGGACTGTGCCTGCACACTCGGGCTGCACTGACTCCATGTGTACTGGGGAGAATGCATTAAAGCAACATCTGAACACTATTATTATGCTGGAAGACTGTCTTGGTTCCCCTAAGTTGACAACCGTAGGCTGAGTGAATCGGGGGTTTTTATTTCTCCATTTAATTTGGGGTGGTTTTAGCCTATTTGATCTAGCCCCTCTATAGTGGGTACGGCTGATGGAAGCAGTTTCTGTGACAGGTAATGTTAAACCAGGCAACACTGAGCAGAGCAAACCAGCATGTTGAACGTGTAGATGGCCCAGATCAGTTAGCTTAAGCATGTGCTTAAGCTTAAGTACCATGCTGGTTCAGAACAACATGAAATAAAATGCCTATGAAAGCCACCTCTTAAAAAACCTTAGAATTTAATTGAAAATCAGCAGGCTTTCCAAGTATTGAAAGTGTTTAATGTTGATTACATTTAGTACAAATATTTTATGCACATTTTCTCTCCTTAGAACATATCTTCCAATGTTTTGGAAGAATCAGCAGTTTCTGATGACGTTGTATCACCAGATGAAGAAGGTATCTGTTCTGGAAAGTATTTTACAGAAGCTGGTCTGGTGGGATTGCTGGAACAGGCTGCAGCATCTTTCTCCATGGTAGAAGATTTTTAATTTCTTACACTGCTGGGCAATATGAAGGAAAACATTTCCTCTATGAAATTGTTTAATTTGGTTGTATCTGCTTCATTTGCACGGAGCGTTGGAGAAATCTGTGCAAAGAACGGGATCTGGGACCAAGAGGCCATTGCATGTTTCCAGTGTCTGTTGTTTCAACCCTGCACATTTGGGAGTTGACAACAGTAAAGAAAGGCCATGTTTTGCCTCCTCTCCAAGAAGTGTGGGCCCAGAGCATTATGAGAGCAGTGTCAATGAGCTGGTGTTTGTGTATCCATCAGAAACCAAGGAAAGCAAGTGAATCATTTCCCACAACACAATGTGAAATACCTTTCAGTGGGTTTAAGTCCAAGCAGCAGTAACTCCAGGGCAAAGACACAACCTCTGCTGTGAGCTGGCTGAGCCATGCGGTGCAGCGTCTCTGCCTGCGGTGGGCTGGATCCCCTCCACTAGAGATGTCCAAAGGGAGCTGCCCAAAGCCCATCTCACAGGGTGCCAGAAGCGGGTGCAGAAGTCACTTAGGTTGAAGGTGTGCTAGATAGAATGAGCTCTACTCTGCACTTAAGCTTCTGTAGTTAATCCCCAGAGCTCTGGTTAGGATCCTGTTTAGCTTGTTGTGCTCTTGTGCATATGTCCATCCAAAACCTCTCGATTCTGTTCATAATCTTATTTATTAGTAGCAATGTGTGATGCTGTAGGGATTTTGATTTCAGGGTTAACTGAGGATTTTATTCCTTTCGTGCATGGGTATATTTAAGAAAAGATGCATCACAGTGGTATCTAAACCACCTTCTCATTTTGCAGTTTCAGAATTTAAATGCTGGTAGTATGTCTTACTCTCGCAGTTGAATTGATGGAGCAATCTGATGGACCTTGTTTTTGTAGGCTGGCATGTATGAAGCAGTTAATGAGGTTTACAAAGTCCTTATTCCTATTCATGAAGCTAATAGAGATGCCAAGAAGCTATCTACTATTCATGGTAAACTCCAAGAAGCATTCAGCAAGATTGTTCACCAGGTAATGATTTGAATTTTCAGCTGCGGTGCAAATTGTGAAGAAACTTCTATTGCTCAGTGCAAATGAAAAGTACCCATTAAGGAGTAACCATTTTAATCAGATTACACGAGAACTGTCAACTGGTGATCCGCAGTAAATGCAAGGATCACTAATGGGATTTTTTTTCTCTATGGACATTTAACATGGGAAACAGGAGAGGACATCACATGCCAAGTTTCATTGTAACTTCAGATAAATCCAAGAGCTAAAAATCCCAATCATCTGTCAGTTTATCCTTTCAGGTGTTATTTTGAACTGTGTTTTGCATGCTGGGAAGAACACTATATCTGGCCTTTAGCCTGGGAGGTGACATTCAGAAATGTTGGGGGTTTATTTGTCTGTTGATACAATGGATAAGTTGTTGAAAGAACCTTTCTAAACTTTGATGGTGCAAAACCCACCAGCTTAGGTGCTGAGCATTTGATGAGAGACATCAGAAGTTCTCACAAAGCCCAACAGAGCTCAGCTAAGCAGGAGCCAAGAGCACTTGGCAGCTCTGAGGAAGCACGTTATGCTCTCGGAGAGGCCCGCTGGGTGCGTGCCTTTCTGTCAGGGCAGGCAAGGGCTCAGCAGACCCTCCTCCAGTACATGCCAGTGCTACTCTGAGCCCCCACCCCAGTCAGCTTCCTGGTCATGGGATGCTGGGTGTTTGACATCGCTTGTCTGTGGGTGTAATTACCCTAAAGCTGCCATCAGCTCCTCAGTAGATGTTGTTATGTTGATTAGTGCATTGATTTCATAGGATCCAGCTGAGGCTCTGGTGGTTTTCTCCCTTTTCTGGCATTGCCAGATTCCAGAGGTTAAATGAACCAGTGGAGGATGACCACTCAGTGTATTTCTGGGCCAGAGAAGGCCCTTTCATGTGCATGATGACTTATACTCATTGAAGCCATTTCAGGTTTATGATACATTACATTGATGGTCATGTTTTGGCCTTTGAAACTTTTTTTTTGGTTTCTGTGACATGCGCTTTTTACTTTTTATTACACAGAGTACTGGCTGGGAGGTAGGTAACTCCATTTTAGTTAGTAAAGAACACTAATAGATTTTTCAGATGACTCACGCCAACGCTTGCCCACATGTGCTAGTTGTGGGTATTTCTGTTGCTGTCTGCTGTTAAAACAATTCATTAACCAAAGAAATACCAATAAACCCCTTATGGTTGTAGTAGGAAATTCTTCATAAGAAGCTGTAGGTAGTGCATGGATGCTGATGCGTTCCACTAATGAGGTTCTTTGGTGAATGAGCCACTGTATCATCACTAGTTTGTTTTTATAATTTGTTTATATTTCTTTTCATCAGCATTGACACAGAATATCATCCCTTCATACCATATTTTCACCCCACCCGCAGGGGTCGATTTAAGCAACAATGCTCAGAGGTACTGAAACCCAAGACTGGTTTACTGCCTGCGCAGACTGGAGCTCAGAGAACAGGCTGCTTCGTGCTGGTCGTTTGAGAACAGTCAATTTGTTCTGTAGCTGTTTATCTGGCAGTAAAATAGCTGTTTATCTGGCAGTAAAATAGCTCGGTTGTGTTAACTGGAGTCAGTTTTGCTGCTTTTGTTTCTGTAGAGGCTGTTTGTTCACATTTCTATGACGTAGACCCTGAGAACCACATGTTTGGATTAAAGATAGACAAAGGAGTCGGCTTCCTCTGCAGTCGCACCCAGCACAGCCAGTTTGATAACTCAGGCCCTAGCCCAGTCAACACAGTGGGTACATAAACCTTGAGAAGTCTCAGAAGACATTTAAAATGTTTTGGGAATATCATGTTAGATTTTTTGCTTAGACTTTGTCCTGTTTATCTCTGCTTTTCTGGGAATCAGGAGATTCAGTATGGGCCACCTCACCCCAGTTTTCCACCACAGGAGAGCATTTAAACCCACATTTCCCAAACTGGGGCCAAGACCAACATAGTTTTGCACTGTGTGACAGGAATATTTTTGACTGATGATGCCTGAACGCAGGTTTTAATTCCAACCCAGCAAGAAATGAAATTCGGTAGCTTAAAAGTAACCCTTGACACATCAGGGCTGGCCCTGTAAATCATTTGCATGTTCCCATGAGATGTCCCCACAGATGAGGCAGCACAGCCAGAGCAGGGGTGTAAATGATAACGTGTTCAGTAGACAACAGATGTGAAGGCCTGTGAGCATCTATTTTGATTAGTCTGCCCCTAAATCGACCCCTGAAGAAAATCCTGTCATTGGTTATGATTCTAACATCACTCAGTCATGTTTTACTGCATGGTAAAAGACACCCATGGTTTCAGTTCTTGTCTGTCATTGTGCTCCTTCATTGCCACACTTTTTCTGACCTTTGTGCTTTGTAGCTTTCAGATTTGTTGCATGTTTTTGCCCTTTTTTCCTGATTTTAAATACTTTAATTGATGCTCGCCCTTTTTAATTTAAAAGTTTATTTGCTGCCAATTTGCTGCTTGTTTGTTTTTTGGAATTTCCCTAATTAAATACTTTCTGTTTTCTCCTCTGTCGCCCTGGTTGCTGACCCTCCTCCCCACTCTTACTATTGTCTGTTGTGGTAAGTTCCTACTTGTGGAATTTTTTTTTTTCCCTTTTCTCTTTCCCGTCCCTTTTTGGTTTTTTGTTTTACACTGTGGAAACCCCAATTTCGTTTTACCAAAGAGCTATGCCAACAGCAGGACCCTCCTCTTTAGGTCCCAAGGAAAGTAGTATTGCCAACTACAAGCAGTGAAGTATCCCGAGTCTGGCACCAAAGCATTTCTGAGATCTGCTTAAACATAGCAAGTGGTGGGTTTTGCTGCTTGTGTTTTTGTTCATTGAATAAATGTCGAATTAACTCTTTCTGTTTACTTTCCAGTTAGGAAAGTTGTTAGGAAAAATCTTTTTGTGCTACGTCATGAGAATTCAAAACCACTTTTTAAAGTATGAAGGGTGAGGTTGCCATCAAATAGCAGGACTCCGGGAGCTGGTGCTTGCAAAAAATGAATATTGGAAGACTTGTAATAGTTGGCAACACTGCAAAGGGCCTTGGGTTAAAATTGAGCAAGCAAATGACAGTGCTGGGTTAGGTAAAGATGGTTGGAGTTTGCGTTCTGTGCAGTTTGCATGAAGGAGTTGCTTTTATTTATTCCCACATCCTTCGGGCAGCTGCTGCTGCCTTGGCCTTGGTGAAGAAAGCAGATGGACCCTCTGGCATCTGCTTTTTTTTTTTTTTTCCAAATCTTGTTGGCAAAGCTTTTTGTGTGCGTGCAAGAGATAACTCTCAAACTTTATTCCCAGCAATTTTGAAAGGTATTTACCATGCATAATAACAAATCATGAACCTTCATAATCACGGTGGCTGTTATCTGCTCTGCCAGTTCTGTAATGGCTATTCAGTGTTCACCTTCATTCTCTTCTCCTCCCAAAGACCTATTATTTTTCATAAAATAATAGGAGATAAAATGCTTTTAATAATTTCTCCCTCATATCTGCATTTTGAGCTCTCTTCAGAAACAAGACCATGGAGTACTTTTAAGTTGTTTTGTCTTCAGTGCTGTGATTAGACAGCCTTTGGTATGGGCTACATTTCAAAGATCCTGGTACAGAACCATCCCGTATTCCTAAAGCCAGGCACGGACCTGAGCTCTCCTAATCCCAAGAGGCTGGCAGCTGCCGAGTGTCTCTGTGAGGTATGGAATGGCCTGTAGGTGTTTCTTCTCCCCAAGGAGTTTGTTTCCAGTCCCTTGCTTCTAGATACAGATCCCCCAAAATCAGTCACATACATTTCGTGACTGATGGATCCAGAGCTTTGTAGGGAGGTGCTTCTGTCACGTTAGGGGCTGACCAGTGCTCCTCGCTGCCAGCTCTTCTCCCTGGGATCCTTGGAGTTTCAGCAATTGGATTTCTCAGGAAAAGTTAGTGCACTTGGTCTTCATGACCATGAAAAGAGGATATAAGTTGGAAGCTACCTTTGTACAATGGCACTGAATCTCACCAGGCTTCCCTGCTGCTACCACTCCTGGGACTTCCAGTGTCCCAGTACTCTTATTTTATGCAATTAGTAAATGCCACCAGTATTTGTTAATTTATGCTGATCAACAGGCAGCATTTTCTTCCTCCCTTGTTGTTATTTTTACAGCAGCATAGATGAACACTTCCTGTAACAAATAGCTGTCTGGGCAGATGTCCATGCAGCAGATGCTCCCCTTGTAGGCACCAGGTTCTGCAGGTGCTTGGTACTCTGGAAGTCAATCACTAAGTAGGTAGGAAAAAGCACATGGAGTAGAAGAGCAGCAGTGTGTCCTCCATCGCTGCAGCTTGCCCTGTGCCCCTGGGTTGGAGCAGGATCCCACCAACTTCCATGTTGAGCATCCCCTCTGTAAGGTTTGGGGAGCTGTTCCGTCTGGTAGTTTGCCTTAGGTGGACCTGATGCTACCTTGGGAAGTGTTTGAGAAAGAAGCCCTGGAATCAGTCTCTCCTGTGTATAACATTGAGATTGGACTGGGAAAAAAAAAACACAGGAAAAAATTATTTCTTGTGAGGGTATCAGAGCCTGGCCCAGGCTGCCCAGAGAGGCTGTGGAGTCTCCTTCTCCGGAGAGGTTCCCACCCTGCCTGGACCCTGCGCTGCTGGGCCCCCTGCTCTGGGTGTCCCTGCAGGGTGGAGCAGGAGGGTGGTACCAGCTGATCCTCAGAGGTCCCTTCCATGCTTGGATTCCTGTGAAGCTGGAAATGCTGGGCATTGAAAGATTTTAACATGGATAATATTGTCCAGAATGGTGGCTCTGAAAAGCTAGTGATGAAGAAATTAAGGGTTCAGCAGGCTGCTCATTCCTGTATCGACCCAGAGGGATGGGCACTGGAGAAAGGGAGTCCAGGGAAATCCTTCCAGTAAACGAGTAAAAAGCTTTGGAGCTGTGAGTTGCACCCTGGGAGGTGCTCCTGGGGCAGCAGTGGCGTGATGAATCCCTGTAGTTTGCACTGGCAGGTGGAGCTGGAGAAGAGCCCCTCTCTGGAGGAAGGATGGGCTGGAGCAGGGCTCAGAGGAGCCACCCACACCACCTTAAGCACGTGAGCAGCTCTGGGACCAGTTTCCACACTGGCCAGAGTAGACACATTGAGTTGGCAGCAGCCCTTACCCCCAAGTGGCAACGCTGCGTCCTCCTGGCTGTGCCTCGGGCAAGAGGAGCCGAGTGTGACAAGTGTCAGGAGGTGGTGTGACACCCCAGAGTTTCTCCAGGCCAGGGGAAGGTGGTGGCTTTTGGTGACAGCACTTTTTCCAGTCTCTGGAGTTTGCTGAGGGCTTTTTTTTTTTTCCCCTCTTATTTTAGTTGGCTTATTTATCTTCTTTGCCTTCCATAAATCGTGTTCACTGTCAAGAGATCAGTTTTACCATAGCAAAATTAATAAAAGAAACAAAAAATAATCACATATGGCAGCCAGGACATCTGTAAGTGCTGTTTGAAACCCAACCCTAGCCCAGAGTCAGCCACGTGGAGCGTTAAATACTCCACACACTTTCTCACGAGAGTAAAGGTGAACATGTTAGCGTTTCCTCTGAGGGCGTTTCTGGTTTGTGCATGCGTGGGCATGCACATTTCTTAACAAAATCAAAGGTTTCATTTCTCTTTAAAGTGTTTTCTCTCTCTTTCTCTCTCTCTCTTAATCAGATTTTCTTCATTATTTTTCCAGAAAAAAAAATAAAAAAATCTATCTTGTTTCTCTACTTTTGTTGCCTTTCTGGGCCAAATTCACCACTGGCTCAAATGGAAGCAGGTACATGGTACAAGTGGATTGCATCTGCTTCCACCAGGAGTGACTTTGGCCCTCTCTGCTAGCCCTTAGTTACCTAGAAGAGAACGTTAACACCTTCCAGTCGACATGCTCGTTAAAAAGCACTTGCCCTGTGTGTGTGAGCCAACTGGACGCTGACTTTGGCCCAATCCTGCAGTTACTTGGGGAGGGGATCATGGGGGGGCTGTGGTGTGGGTCGTTCTCAGGGGGTGTCTGTGTGCAGTGTCCTCCCTGCCTGCTGCTGGCTGACAGCATCTGGACTTCCCTGCACCTACAGGCTACGGACCAGGCCAAGGGCTGTCTGTACAGGGGTTGGAGAGCCTGAAACAGTCACTTAAATGAAGGGACTTGTCTTGGACTCTTCCTCCAACACCCCCAGACTCTCCTCCTGGGGTGGGAGAAGTCATTGCAGGGTTGGGCTAATGGTCGTAACTGATCCATACAATTTCACGTTAGTTTACAATTCCATTGCGGTGTTTGCTGCTAAACGTGTTCATGCTGAGTTCCAGGTGTGTTTTTCTTTCCCTTCTTTCTTTCTATTTTTCTTTTTTTCCCCTTGTTTTCTAATTTTTTTTTAATTTGGATAAATTCAGGAGCCTGCCTGCAGCCGTGCTTGAGGGTACACATATCTCCACACTGAAATAACCTCTCGTTTCTCCAAACCTAGGATGGAAAGAGGATGTTTGGCACCTACTTTCGGGTCGGGTTTTATGGAACTAAATTTGGAGACCTGGATGAGCAAGAGTTTGTATACAAGGAACCCGCGATAACAAAGTTAGCTGAAATTTCCCACAGGCTCGAGGTGAGATGATTGTGGCTGACCTCAGGCTCTGCCTGTGAGTTGTGCTTTTAACTGTGATGCATCAGTTGTCTAAGAGCTGTGTCACCATATTATGGGAAGTGGTAGAAATGAAAGTCGTTGGGCAAAACCAGCACTGTGCCTCTTGGAGACTGGTGCAAGGCTGAGCTTAGAGAAACGGTGACTTGGCAAGTGACCAGTGTCCCAGGGCTAGGCCTGGTGTCTCTTGTCCTCATGCCAGTGCCACCTCTTGCAAGAGGAGGGAGGAATGCAGGGAGGGGAGTCCCCCAGGTAGCTGCAGACCTGCAGTGATCATGGAGACTTCGTGGGGTATCAGACTGTGCTTGTGTTTCTCCTCAGCCACCTGCTGTAACGGGGGTGACCCAGGCTTGGAGAAAGGCTGAGATTCCTTTCAGGATCTGACTTGGAGGAAGTATTGCATTCTCCTGTCATTTTGTTGCCTTCATGCCATGTTCCTCTACTCTTAGAGACTGAACCCTCTAGGTGGCTGAATTTCAGAGCCCCTGAGGTGGGACATCCCAGGTCTGAAGTTTCCTTCAGCCGTGAACAAGCAAAGGCAACTCTGATTAATCTGTCTGGGGCTTGGCTGCAGCTCCCGGTACCCACAGGGAACATCTGTGCTGTCCAGCCTGGTTTAGTGCCAGCTAACCTTTGTCTAGACAGTGTCCTAGCACAGCCTGGGGGACAGCATGGGTTAGAGACTGTTCCCAGTAACCACTGGGGGCAGGTGATGCCGTCCCCAGTAGGAGAGGAAGAGCGTTCAGCAGCATGGCTCTGGGCTGTGCCGTGCTCCTTGTTGGTAGGGCCAGAGGGCAGGCCCGGCCCTGTTTTATTTGCTGGAATAGAGCTGATGTCACGTTGTTGCTCCCAACAATTCAGCTGCGGTCACGTTGCGCTGAAAGCGGCAGCGTTGTTTGAGCTTTAAGCACATGGAACTGAGTTCAGAATCCAGCCATTCACCCAGCCCAGCCAAGCGGCGCTCGGCCGCGGCACCTGATTCCCGGCAAGTCCCCGTGGTGACCCCCGTTTTCAGTTGAGCTCACAGATGCCCAGTGAGCTCAAATGGCTTGTTCAGAACCATGCAGCTGGAAGGCTCCCGAGTTCTCCTGCCTTCCAGAGCCTTTAGGCTTGTTTTTTCCTGTTGCCCCTGGAATGCGACCGATTTAATTCTCCTGGGTTCAGCAGATCACATTCAGCCCCAGCACAGCTACTGTAGAAGGCATGTGGAGCTTCACCTCCCCTGAATATGCCTCTGTCTCTCCCACCCCCATCTCTCATGGCTGCACCTGATCTTTTCTTTCAATGCGTTTGCTCTTGGTTGTAGGGATTTTACGGAGAACGGTTTGGTGAAGATGTGCTTGAAGTGATTAAGGACTCAAACCCCGTGGACAAATGTAAACTAGATCCTAACAAGGTAAGAACACAAGTACAGGCTTAGAAGTCAAACAAGTCCTGAATTTATTCAAATGTAATGGCACAAATCCCGCCCTGAGTTTCACCAGGTAGCCAGTGAAATCCACATCATGTGACTGCTTGGGATGAGAGTTGGGAGAAATCATCCCAGCAGGGAATGCAGAATTAGCCGTTTCAGTCCCTGCCCTTGTAGCGGTTGCGGGGAAGGGTGGAAGCTGTCTCTGCTGAGTGACGTGGTTTAGTAGTGCCCTGGCAGTGCTGGCTTAATGGTTGGGCTTGATGGGCTTGAAGGTCTCTGCCAACCTGAAGGATTCTATGGCTCTGTGAAAGGACAGCAGAGGCCCAGGCTGCATTTGCCTCTCCTCTGAGTGCCAGGAAGGAAGGCAGGTTGCCATTTGCTGGCCTCTGCCTCTTTTGCAGCTGCAGAACTTTGTCATCCTGGTGCCCTGTCCTTTAAGAGTAGCAGGAATCCCAGGAACATGCCCAGAACATAGGACTAGATCTAATTAATGTCTATAAATCCATGAGGGCTGGGCATCAGGAGGGCAGGGACAGCCTCTTTTCACTTGTGCATTGTGATAGGGTGAGGGGCAATGGATCCAAACTCAAGCACAGAAGGTTCCACCTCAACATGAGGAAGAACTTCTTTACTGTAAGGGTCACAGAGCACTGGAACAGATTCCCCAGAGGGCTTGTGGAGTCCCCTCTGGAGGCTTTCAAGCCCTGTCTGGATGCATTTCTGAGTGATCTGCTCTAGTTCTGTCCTGCTCTGGCAGAGGGGTTGGACTTGATGATCTCTGGAGGTCCCTTCCAACCCGTACGATGATTCTGTGATTGACTGTGGTGCAGGGCAGAGCATTCTCTACAAGGGAAGGAAAAAAGCACTTCCCATGCAGAGCAGGAGAGGAGAGGGGTGGTGAGCTCTATTTTATCCAGTCCAGAAACCGCCAAGCAGTTACCAACACCCCAAATCCCTGTCAGCATGAGCGTGATTTTTCTGAGTAAAGGCAAAAACCAGTCCAGATGTGGCTTCAAGAGGAAAGAGAGCAAATTAGGTTATTGCACTGCTGAAAAGCAGGAATCAGCTCTCCTCCTGCGGCCCGGTACCTCACCGTGCCCTCTCGGGTTCCTTCCAACAGGCCTACATCCAGATAACCTACGTGGAGCCGTACTTCGACACCTACGAGATGAAGGACAGGATAACTTACTTCGACAAAAACTACAACTTGCGGCGTTTCATGTACTGCACGCCCTTCACGCTGGACGGCCGGGCTCACGGGGAGCTGCACGAGCAGTTCAAGCGCAAAACCATCCTGACGACGTCCCACGCTTTCCCCTACATTAAAACCAGGATCAACGTCATTCGCAAAGAGGAGGTGAGGCCTGTGCTGCCAGGGGCTGCCTGGGTTTGAAGGGAAATAATATTAAAACAAGGGCAGTGGATGCTGCTGTAACCCCTGCGCGGTGTCGTGCACAAGCCAGTGGGGTCCTGAGGCTTTTTGGAGAGATTGATCCCGTTGCTCCGTTAATTTTTCCAAGGTAGGTAGGAGCTGATGTGGTTGCCGGGGCACAATGAGAAATGTCAAAGCACTGCTGTGGTGCTGCAGCCCTGGGCAGTTGGTTGTGGTGACCGTGAAGGGACATGAGTCTGTCTGCTCAGAAGCAACCCGAGAATGCTCTCGAGTAGCCGGATACAGAAACACATTTAAAAAGCAAACTTCTCCTTGATATTCTTAAACTGAGACTGAGACAATGTGCTTTTGAAGTGCTTCTGTCCAGCCCATCAGCCACTGGTGTTCTCCACCGCCTTGATGTGCCACCCCGAAGAAGGTCTGTGTCTGCTTGGCAGTCTCAGCCACAACAAACATTCTCTATTCTTCCTACTTGCTTAGATCATTTTGACACCCATTGAAGTTGCCATAGAGGACATGCAGAAGAAAACACAAGAATTAGCTTTTGCAACCCACCAAGACCCCGCGGACCCAAAGATGCTGCAGATGGTGCTGCAAGGATCAGTAGGTACCACAGTAAACCAGGTGAGGATCACTGGCTGAGGTGGAGACACTGGGGTAGCACACAGCACTCCGTGCAGTGGATGCGCAGTGTTGGGCCTTATTTCTAAGTTGTCTTGGATTTTTTTTCCACCGTTCAGTCTATGAGATGTGTTAAGGTCACTGGTAGGTCCAGACCAGCTGCTCTGAGTAACTTTGCCAGTTGAATAAGAGTCCTGAAAATGTGTTTAGATTTGGAAAGTGGCTGAGAAGAGACAGCCCCGCCTCAGTTACCTGCTCCTTCCACTCATGGTTGTTTCTCCCTGCTTCTTGTCCATTAAAAACAAAACATTTTATCCCTTTCCCTTTGGTTAGCCAGGCTCTGGTGAGTGGGAGTAGGATTGTGTTCCCTGTTGCAGTTTTTGAACAAAATGGAAAGGAAAACTAGTGAATGGAGAAAAATTGAGGAAAAATTGAGAGAATACAAATAAACCTCTACTAATGCAGTGCACAAGCTGGAAAAAAAACAGCAGGAATTTCAAGTTCTGGGTTGAGTTTGCAGTGCTGGCAAACACTTCCCTGGTTCCGTCTGCATTGTTTAAACTTTGCCTTAGTTGTGAGTTGAGCAAACTTTGTCAAGAGTCCTTATAAGAGAAAACAAATGTAGAATCTGTGCATTTTCTCACACTGTTTTCCAAAAGCAGAGTTTTATTTAAAGCAAGAAAAAAGCCTAAAAGAGATTCAGTTGTCATGTTGTTTGGTGATTTATGCCAGATTTACCAGCTGCAGTTCTTCAAGACACATTCTGTAAGGAAATGTTGCGTTTTACAAATGTTTCTACGTGCAAGAAGTGATTGGATATGAGAAACAGTTCCGAGAAACGTGCTTTTTGTCTTCTTTTCCTAAAGGGACCATTAGAAGTTGCACAAGTTTTCTTGTCTGAAATACCCAACGATCCAAAGCTCTTCAGACATCATAACAAACTACGGCTCTGTTTCAAAGACTTCACGAAAAGGTACAGAGAGTTATTGTCAAAGTGCCCGCCGGACGCGGTTATCGCTCCCACATCGGACAGGGGCCAGCCCAGCAGCTCAGGGGGTGTCCAGAGAGAGGAGTATTCACGCTGTACCTCCACCTGCCCAGTTCCTGTTGGGCCATTTGGTCCATTTCTCTGGTGCTGCTGGTCCATGAGTTAAGGGGCTGGAGTCGGTTGGCTTTGCTGTTTATTGGGAAGGGATTAGCGATCGCAGTTTGGTTGTGAACAAGCGTTCCTGTTTTGGAAAACACGCTGGCACGAATGAACTCACAGCTTGGCAGGGGCACGAGAAACTGCTGAAACTGGCCAGGACATTTAATTTCCTTCTGAAGTGAATTTCTCCAAATGGAGTGGGAACATGCTGGCAGAATTCTCTCCAGATAGGTGCTGGCTGCTCCGCTTTCCTCCGTAACGCAAACTGCGGTCTCAGCCCAGCATCTTTTGCAAACACCAAGGCATTAAAAAAAAAATAAAATAATTGACATAAACGTTCCAAGCAAATAGATCAAGTGGCAGTGTAGTTTTCCTGCATATAGTAAATGGCATGGATGATACTGTTCCTTTCATACTCATTGTTTAAATTGCGTCTTCCTAAGTAGAAATGTTCCCGATGAACATCTCTTAGTCTGCTATTTATTAATCTTTCCCGAGGAGAGCAGTAGATCTATCCATCTTCAAATCCTCTTGGATGGGAAGTGGCTGTGTGGAGATCAGCTTTTCATTTCTCTTCAGGGAGCTTAAACATAACTGGAGAGTAAGTTAAAATAAAAAAGGAGTTGTCACTCTGGAATTGAAATAGAAATTGGAAAAATGACACCCTCTCCTTTCCCTGTGGACACCAAGTGGTTTAACTGAGTCTTTATTACCCAAAAGACAAGACAGAGAAGGATGTTTTGTGTCATCCCAGAGGAACAGAACGATTTTTCTTGGTACTATTAGATTAACAAGTCTGTAGCATACAGGTCCTTTTTTATGTGCCCAAGTTTCACAGGCTTTTGTTTTCTAGATGTGAAGATGCTCTGCGCAAGAACAAGAGCCTGATCGGTCCAGACCAAAAGGAGTATCAGCGAGAACTTGAAAGGAATTATCACCGGCTAAAGGAAGCTCTCCAACCTTTGATAAACAGAAAGATCCCACAGTTGTATAAGGCAGTGCTGCCAGTCACTTGCCACAGGTGGATATTTGATTTTACTCTTTCAGCAGAGATAGGAGGGTGTAAAAGTGGGGACTGGGGTCTCTGATCTTCCTGGTGAAGCTGTGGCATCTGTTTGTTTTCAATTATGGCTCTTTTGGCTGAGTCCATCCCTTTCCCCTTCTGTCCTGACTTCAGAGCACATCCCCTTCCCAGAAGTTATGGTAGGTGATGTTTGCAATGGTTCCTTTTATTCCTGATCGTTGTTTTTTTCATCCTGCATCCCATTCTTTTTATAGTCAAAACCACCCTTGCTGAGACAGGACTTGAACACTTGGGGTTTTTTGCTAGTGAAACTGGGACGAGGAGCTCTTGGGGCAGTCAGGGTGGAAAAATAATTGGTGTCTTCTGTGCCGGAAGATCAATAAACTGGATTTTTTGTTTGCCTGCTATGAGACTGAACATAAAACCCTACTGGGAATGGATGAAGCAGGTCAGAGCCCATAGCACTGAAATGCCTCCAAAAGCAGGTCCCCTCTCCATAGTCTTTGTCTTGACAGCCCTGCCAGCAAGGTGGGCTATTGCAGACCTGCAGGACTGCCCTGGCATCGTGGTCTCACACCAGTGCCTGGGGTGGGGAGGTTTTCTGGAAGGTGCTTTGTTAGCACCGAGCAGGACAGTGGCAGTGCTTTTAACAACAGAAATCTGGAGAAGATTTGTGTGAGTGTGGGCTTGAGCTCATGTCCCTGCCACTGGTTTAGGAGAATGCAGCCCTGGTTTTGAACCTCTTCTCATCTCAGTGCTGCTCAGAGATAAAGAGCAATGGGGAACATAAATAATGTTGTGAAAAGTAAAACTTGGCAAAATTACATTATAGAAAGAGCAAGACAGTGTTGGATGGAGGAGGCAATGAGTGTTCCCAGCTCACACAGCAGTGCTCAGCCATGTTTCTGTAGCTGAACTGGGTGTATTTTTCTGTCTGCTGAATACTGCAGGTGACCTTCCTGCAGTGCCCGTGTTGTCGATGTTGTAAGCATTCCCCAGGTGACAGATACACTGCGTGCTACTGGCGTCAGTTCCCGCTGGCTGCCAGTGGTGGGAGTACCTGTGCTGTCCTCCCCACCCAGATGGGAGCCTCACCAGCACTTTTGTCATGGCAAATATTTTCTCATCTTCTGAAACTCAGCCTGTGCAGGGGGGTCTAATACAGGTATCCCAGGCCAATTCCCCTGAGAGATTGATTTGAAAGACTTAAGATTTCAGTAGCGCGGGTGGTTTGTGCTGCTTGTCACATGAATTAAACTTTCTGTCACCTTTCATGGCCTTCAATCTTGGGCAGTTGAGTGATCCCAGATACAGACCCAAACCCAATTCATTTGAAAAGCAATGAGTTAATGTCAGCAAACTTATTTTTTGTAGTAGCCAGCTGTAGAAAATACTGGAAATCGAGTACAGAGTCGTTCATCTGACGAGGCTTCTTATTTCATCATGGAAAATCTGAGCTCATCATTGTATTTTCTCTCCCTCAGAGACTCCTTCAGCAGGATGAGCCTTCGCAAAATGGATATCTAAACGAGTTAAAAACCAAAATAAAAAAAGCACTTAAAATTAAGGTTTTGAAAAGAAAGAGCCTTGTTATCAGCGCTGGGAATCAAAGAAGTTTTATTGTGAAAATAAAACTTGGACTTCATCCTGGACATCCCACACACCTCCTCCTCCATCAAAGTGTTCAGTGGCCAAAAATCATTCTGAATTGTCAAATGTAGACTTATCAATGTTTGAAAAAAAAAAAGAAATCATGACAGTGGTATCCAGAGTATTGGTGATAAGCTGTAAACTTACCTGTTTTTTAAGGCATTTTTATGACTCAAAGGTACACTAAACGCATTTACCTTTATTTATAGCATTACCTAATGTTAAATTTATTTACGTTTAGTTCATATATTTAATTTATATTAGGACCATACGCAAATGCATTTTTGAAGTTTTTAATGTAGTGATGATGGTTATTTTGATGGTACTATTAAATATGTGAATGTTTACACTTTAATTCCCTGTGCGTTGGACTTCAGAGCTCACCATCCTTGGGGGAAAAAAGGTTCAGAGAAAGGTAAGTCTTACAGTAACACTTCTTAACCAAGTGGTGATTTTTTTTTTCTCTTTTCCCTGTCCTTTTTCCTTTGTAAATCTGAATACAAATTCCTGCAAAGAAAAAGAATTCCATCTGTAGCCAGCAGAAGCATGGAGGCACATCTTGTGCCACTTCACCTCCTTCTGTACTGGTGGAGTTTCAGCATGACTTCTGTGTCTGCATGGGCATTTCCCCCACTAGGAACTCCAGACAGCACAGTGACCTCCTCCTGACTTCCCACTTAGCAGTCTACATGCAACTAGACTGCTTTTTGTGTCCCTTTTTCAATTAAACCCCCCCTAATTTCACAGAAAAAAAAGAAAGAACATAAAATACCACCGTTTAAGTTAAAAGATTACATAGAAAGCATTCTTTGTGGTTTTAGTTATGTAAAAAAACCCCATCTGTTTTACAGCAGTTATTTTGGTGGCTAAGACAGCACTTCAGGGAAACATCAGAATTGGAGCTGAGTACACAACTCTTAAATCGAGTCCTTTATATTTTTCCTCTCTGTATTGAACAAGGACCCTTGGAAGAGGTGGTATGTGATTAAACACAAGCTTACTCTTATATAAATACCTAAATATGCATACATATATATACACAGATATAAAAAGAAAAGATAAACATACTTTTTAATACATATTAAAAATAAGAAAAAAAATAAA
>JANHFX010011152.1:0-15555 GCA_027560015.1 Chloroceryle amazona | reverse complement strand
ATATTAAAAATAAGAAAAAAAATAAAAGGGGGTTTCTACATGAGCTTTTAAGAGAGTGAACAATTATCCATCCTCACTTCCAATCTGTGAGTAGTTGACTTGTTTGAAAACCTCATTAGTTTTTACCTGCAGTTCTAACATACACATTCCTCTATGTTTGAAGGTGCTGGGGGTCAGTGTGTGTATGGGGGGTGGTGGTTCTTTCGTGTTCATCCCCTTCTCTTTTAGCACCTGTAGCTGTAGCGAGTGCCCACCCTTCTGCATCAGCAGGGAGGGTTTAGGATGGGGAGGGTCCTTTTTTATTCAAGTTGTTAGCAGCTGCCTGGCTGTGTGGTGGTAGCGAGGTGGCTCTGCTCTCGCTGCTGAGCAGGCTGGCAAGGTGCAGTCTCGAGCCCCCACGGGCTGGAGGAGCTCCACGTGTCCTGTCAGGATGGCAGGTACCAGGGGGATGGAGCAGGGCAAGGCTCTGGCTGTGTTGGGGAAGGGAGAAGGGCACTTCCCATTTTCACTCCTCCTCCTGTACTGTTCTGTCCCAGCAGCTTCAGAGCAGAGGTGCTTTGCGGCAGCGCGAGCGCCGTGCTCTTCTCAGCGTGCCGGTCTCTGCCCTCTTCCCTTGAGCTCATTCCTGAGCTAGTTCTGTGGCACAAGGTATAGCAAAGGAAAGCCTGCAGATTTCTTGCATAAACAAAAACCTAAGTTTTGGGGTTTTTTTTCCTCCTCTTGAGACATTTCAAAGGCCAAAGCCCAGGGGTGGTGACAAGGCTTTGGGTGCTGTATGGGAGTCGGGGACTCTCATAATGGGAAATACGAAGGAGGGATGGGGTTGGAGCTTTGCAAGAGATTGATGGGGAGAGGCTTGCAAAATATTTACTGGGGTTTGTTTCCCCTTTGTCACTGTAGCCACGAAAGAAAGAAATCTTAATTTACAGTAATCCTTTTATACTGTTTTGGTAGCTAGGAACGATTTGTTTTAATACAAATCTTGCATAAATATCTTTGGATTTTTTGATTTGGCTGGAGAGGGACTTTTCACAACAGTGTCCAGGGATAGGACAAGGGGCAGTGGTTTGAAACTGAAGGAGAATAGGTTTAGACTGGATCTTAGGAAAAGAAGTTCTTCACTATGAGGGTGTGGAGACTCTGGAATAGATTGCCCAGAGAAGCTGTGGATGCTCCATCCCTGGAGATGCTCAAGGCCAGGCTGGATGAGGCCTTGAGCAACCCCATGGCAGGGGGGTTGGGTTCGCTGATTTCTCAGGTCCTTTCCAACCTAAGCCATTCTGTGATTCTGCTGGATGGCCCCATGACAGCATAAATCTGACTGGTTTACCAGCCCGTAGAGCTCCACAGTTGTGTAGAACTCAAGCTGTAGTATCATGGAAAGCTCCAGGTTTTGTTCTGCATTGCAGCAAACTCCAGGCCCTGTGCGATGCAGGACAGTGCTGCTGGGGCAAGGGTTCAGAAGGGTGGCAAGTGCTTTCCTTGAGAAAGCCTCCAAACACCCCATCCAATCTATCCCTATGCCAGGGGAGTGGATTTTTTCCATTCAGACTATTCCAGTTGATGGTGTTTTCTGTTCAGCTGCCTCCAAAGAATGTTTCTCTCAAGCTGTACAGTATCACAGAAGACAGCTGGGGCTCCCTTCCATTACACTGTAGCCAGTAGTTTGTTGAATGTAACGGTATTTTGTTTCCTTGGAACATTTCCTGTTCCTGCAGTTGAATGAAAAAGATAAGTTTCATTTGCAGGCTGAAATTCAGCAAACACTATACTGCAGGCAGTCAAAAATAGCATTCTGTAATGTGATTTGGCTACCCTTGCAAGGTAAGGTTACAGTAAGTTATTTATTTTTTACTGTAGTTATTTCTTGGTTTAGACTTTGAAATCATTTACTATGGTGACAGTGCTTTGGAAAAGGGAAAGGTCTCAGTGTATTTGTAATTCCAGATTTTTCTCCTCTGCAGAAGATAATTACTCCAGACAGATACTCAGTGGGAGTTTATAAGCAACTCTAAATTTATTCCAGGCTTGCTTACACTGTTTTCTGTTGACAATATTAAGTTTCCTAGACTGAAATGTATCTTACTAATTCATCATCAAGGATTCTGCACCAAGCTGAAGTCTGTACAAAAATCAGAGTTCTACCATAACGTGGAAAATACGCTCAAGGTACTTTTCATGAGTTATGTTCTGTGACAGGAACAAACACTCATCCTCTTTTGGGGCATATTTTAAAAGATTTTCAGGGGCTGCAGTTTATAGAATTAACACTTTAGCATCCAATAGATTATTTGGGATTTTAAGCTCTAGTATTTATTGCCAGGGATTTCACTTGTTTCACAATCATCTGTTTCCCTTTCCGCTTGCCTCCGAACCTTACCTCTAGTCAAGTGCCTTCAACTTAGGATATGCTGTGTAGGAAATCAGTGAAAAATCTGAAGGGATTTTTGTTTTTTTAAAGCACTTAAGTCTTCCCTTAGGAGTCTCCCAACCTTTCTGTACCAGTGCCCAACCACTTTCCCCTCTCCAAACACAAAAGTCTGCTCTAGTCGTCTCAGATGCATATCATAAACTTTTTATTTCATATATACAATCTTAACAAAGCATCAAAGCCAATTGCTTTTGTTTTCCCACATTTCAGTGAGCTCCAAGTACAAATGAACTGGTATAAGATCACCACTAAGTTCCAAATCCACCCAAACAGATATGCATATTAGAGGGCTTTACTCTCCAAAGTACAAAATTATTTTAATTACACTACACGCTCCCCCTGTTTTGAAGTATTAATCACACCTATTTACACTTTGCCCATTCAACACCTATGCAACGAGATGCAAATTAGACCATTTGAACATTTCTGTTAAGTTCAGTTCCTTCCAATACACTAAAGAAGGTTACAAGACCTTTTTCTTGTGCTTCGTGTTGCACCGAGCAGTATAGAACTGGGTAAGGAGAATAAACCACGGCCATTACCCAAAGACTAAATATGAAGTGTTACTTCCCAAGTTACAAAAATACACAACTTCTGATGAAATTTGCTAGTTAATATACATTTACTCCAGGATATGAATACAAATAACTTTTATTTTTTTTAAAAAAAAAAAAGAGCTAATAATACAATAGGCATGTCTGAGACCTAGAGCTGTGTTAAAACACTACCGTGTACTGTAGGCATCGTTTAGGAACTATACAAATTGGTATTTCTAAAAGGTAATATCACTATTCTCCAGCGTAAAAGTTATTCTTGTGAGTTAAGTTCTATGTCTTGGTTTGTTAATTCAAGTTGAGCCACTTACACCGAACAAAAAGACCAGAAACATTATGATCCAGTAGCTTCAAAAACAAAACAGCTGTTTCTTCCAGGTAGTTTTGATGCAAATCAGACCAATAGGTGTATGCAAATCCCTGCTATTTACAGTCAGAATACAGTATCACTCTACAATCTTCTTATAAAACAGTAGGTAAGGAGTCGATGTAGACGATGATGTCGGAGAAAGAGAATTCAGAAAGTCCTTTTCTTCTGTCACCTTCACTTCAGAATCATCAAAAAGCAACCACTTCCCTTCATACTCTTTCAGGCTCTGCAGCACGTACAGAGCTTTGTTTTCTAGTCCACTGGAAGCGACGCCGTTTTGCTGGCCGCGTTCCGCGCCGCTCTCCGCGCTCCCGCTGCTACCGCTAGACTCGGGGTTTCTGTTTTCGGTGACCACGTTCAGGAACTTCTCGGGGTTCGCCGGTTGTTTGTTGTACAGGTCACAGTCAGGCTTGCTCTTCTGCCCCCCGAGAAGTCCAACAGCTTCCATATTCTTTTTGTTCAGAACCTTCCCCGGCTGTGCGTTTCCATTGACTCTAAAAGACACTTCACCATCGTCGTAGTCTTCGGCAACAGTCCTCGCCTCCTCCTCGTTCAGCGGTTCCGGTTTAATCGCGTCGTACGCTTGGTCGGTGATGAAGTTCCCCTTATCTAACTGGAGGCTGTTAAGATCTGTGATTTTGACGGAAGCCGTGTAGTGTCCGCTGCTGATCGTAATGCCGCTGTGCATCACCACCGCAAACAGGCCGTAGGTGTCGTTGGTCGGCTTCGTGCTCCATTCTTCTAGGGACAGCTTGAGGGGTGTCAGTAAGGGAGTGTTTATCTTGGACAGGCCACCATAGCAATCAAACCTTCAGAAGAAAGAGAAAGAGTTAAACCTCTTGCCACAACAGCTCGCAAGAGACACCGCTTTCGGTGGCCCACATATTGTATCTCTGTTTCTTTTCCTTCTATTAAAAAGATCTGAGCGTGAGAGGTTGCTCACTTTGCAACTTGCTTACCAGGAGCAGCTGCTCCAGGCAGCCCTGAGCAGTAGAGTGCTTCTACATGTGTATGATGTTAAATCTTACAGCCTAGTAACTACTTCATTTCAACTATTTAAGAGATTCCCTTTTTCTGAAGTATTGACTAAAATTAATTTCCAAATAGTGCCGATAAGAGAGGTTAATTGTTCAGTTATCTCTCATGCTTCTGTGCACCAACACTTGCACCTCTTCCCAGAAGCGCCTCCCATCCTGCTTTCCAGATCCAAGACAAAAAACTCTTCAACATCCAAGGTTGAAGAGTTGGGTTGCTTTGGTTTTGGTTGGGCTTTTTTTTTCCCCCCAAACCTTTGAAAGTCATTTACTTAAAGGAATACAAATCTGGTTTACTTTCAAGTAGCTTTAGTATCACTCAGAAAAAAACCTTAAGTCATTTTCCTTCCATCACCTTAGCGCGCTGCAGTGTGCTGCAACAGTTACCTAAGGATGAGTAAGTTACTATCACTTTCTTATTACTAGGGATTCTTTGTCAGTTGTCCTGTTATTCAGGTTTTTTTAAGCAATTACCTAGCTGGTTTGATTGAGAAAAGCATCTGGGATTTCACAGTTAGCATTTTGTTCATAGGGCACCAATTTACAGTGAGAAAAGTTTACATCCTTTCATTACAATAAGGATCTTCTCAAGAGCTTGGCAGTAAGCATTGGGACTGTGTTAGTCTCCCTGAATGACTCTGATCTTACATCATTTACAACCAACCCAATTTAATTAACCCCTTTATCTAACGATATCTTACGATGTCCTAACTGATTTCAGTGATGATTCAGTCTTGCTCAACTGTTTGGGTGTTGTAGGGAAAAATATAGGGGAATACAGACAAACCCTGCAAACCTGTGATTCCAAAGAGCAAACTATTACTCAACTTACACTTCATCACAAGAGTAACTATCTTTAATCCAAGAAAACCGTAGCTCTGTTGTAACAGTGTAAGCATAGCTGCAATAACAGCCTATTACTTCTGGTTTACTTGGGTTTAGTTTTCATTCTGCTGTGCTTCTAAACATGTCACTCATCTTCACAGCCATCAACCCTTGGAAACAGAAATACATTTACACACACACAGATGTCCTCAGTCACTCAAGTCCAATTAACTGACATCTCATTTTAGACCTAGGCTTACCATAAACATTTGACTACACCAAAAGAAACACAAAAGAGCATATAATCAGAAATAAAAGAACTTAAGATCTTCTGAAAATCCCTATTATTAGTAGACAGAAATAGAGATATTCAGAAGCGAGTCGAGAAACTGCTTGCTGATGCTCTAGATCAGAAATCCAGTTCCACTCAAGCACACTGCGACAAGCATATTAACATAAAAACATTAAAAAACAGGCTCTACCTTTCTTCTGAATGAGATCCAGCATCAGAAAGATTTGGAGAGGAGGAAATAAGAGAGGAAATCTGTTCCTATTAGCTTTTTGTTCTTCTTAATGATAAGAATCTGAAGACAGAAAAATTGCATGCCAAGTACTCTGCCTCCTCTGACTGATGCACAGCAGTTCATACACAACAAACTCGATTGCGGCAACTACAGCTTTTGAGGCCATAAATTAGTGGAACTTTACCCCCTGCACTGAATTAACACCTCCAATTATTACAGACTTAAGCTATTTTACTGCGACGCTTTGAACGCATCAGGATGTGCAATACTCCCAATCAAAGATTTCCAGTGTCGCTGATTAGCAAATGTGACTGTAAAAAACCCACCAACCTACGGTGAGCCTTTTAAAAAATAATAAAATATAAATCACCTGCTCTTACCTGATACCATTTCACAGGATAAAAATCTAATTTTCTCACCAAATGTTAAATTTACACAATGGAAATGCTTAAGTAGATGTTACCAGTGACACTTCTTAACAGCTTCCCAGCCTGAGCGTGCACACACTTGCCAAAGAGAATTACTCATCCTCAGGCAAGTAGATTTTCACACTGGCTGATTTATTTAAAACCAAACAAAACACTTTGCATGCCAGCATCTAGAAAAGAGGAAGCAAATCCCTCCTAACTGCAAATACTGACAGTACCCTTCCCTTCTGCTTCGTCTCTCTTCCTTTATTTAAAACTCAGTCGAGCACAACTGAGCAGCAGACAAGACTTTAATGTTTTTATGGGAGTCAAGAGAAGTTGTGTGAAGATTTAGTTTAAAAACCTGCGTTTAAGTCCAGTGGAACAGTGTTCCTGCTTTCGGGGCAAGCTGTTGCCATCTCACCATGAGGGGAGGATTAGTTCTACAGTAAATGTTACAACTCAGGGTGGGGAAGCTCCATCAAAGTTCACTGTTCAAAAAGCACCGTAAGAGTGACTCTGGACACCTCTGGTGAGACAGTGCTTTGGTTTGCCAGCCTCGGCTCATCCCCCCTGGATTTGCAGCTGAACTTTACTACTCCAGATCAAGGTGCTTAGAAATGACATGGGTTTGTCCAAGATAAAACATCCAAGCCAGAAACTGGGAAACGATCTTCTAAGCAGCTTCAGCTTCCTCACTGACTCCAGTACATCTGAGCTCTCCACTCCCTTCATCTCTGGCTGCTAGTGCTGGGCAGAAAATGTACGAGATGATTCAGAGGACACAAGAGGAACACCACATGAGACTGGATTCAGTCTGACCCACCTACAGGTCCGAGTATTTTGGAGCAAGCACCTGAAGATTGCCAGGGCAGAAGGAGAGGTAAGTGACGGAGATGGCTGGGTGACCTGCAAGCTGCAGTTTCCTCACAGAAACAGAAAAAGCAGCAAATGTAGGAGCAAACGAGATAATCCTCAAGTTTCTTCCAGGTGGACATCTCGGGCTGTGTTTTTTACAGCAGGATACCATCTCGCATCGAGGGCTACTCTGCAATAGCACTGCGATGTCTAAAAGGTGGGAGACTTTTTCTGCCTTGTTGTGACAGTCAAGTGTTGCACAGAACAACAAAAAGTTTCCTCTGTCGTGACCCTAGACTTGTACGAAGAGATGTTAGCAGATGCTAGAGACAGAGGAAGTTTCTACCTTGTCAGAAACCTAGCTACTCCTAAAAACTAAAAGCAGGCAGAGCAAGGATTCCTAGTTTTAACACCCTTAAACTTCCCGTGGAACTATTTAATAGAGTCCTTGGCAATCATTATTTGACAAATCTGATTTATACTGACCACAGTTAGAGGGTGTCCTCTGACAAATCATCTGCCAGCTTACATTTTGGATCTGGGTAGTGCCAAACTACACACTTCACGGTCTAAAATAGATCGATGACACACGGATGAGAAACTGAATTCCGTGGAAGACTTCACACACTGCACTTCCTGCTGGCACAGTGGCTCCAGAGGGCTAAAGCCAACACACTGGGTGGGTGAAAGGCCAAAATAATTTGCACCTCAGTAACTGACTGCACATCACGAAGCAGCTCAGCGTTGATGTCTCAGAACGGCGTTTGGCCATCGGGTGACAAAAGGCAGGCTGCAGTGGAGAGGTGTGCCTGGCTCTCCAGAGCAATTGCCAGCTGGGGGGCGTGCTGAAAGCAGTAAGAGTTTATCAGCTTTTGCTGCAGCTGATTAAATTAAAGGCAGACAGCAAAAGTTCCAGCTTAGTGAATACCAGGACAAGTTAAAAATACAGACCAATGCCTGAAAATGCGACTAAAAGTTCTCTAGTCCCTCTCAAAACCACAATTAATGGTGTAAGGATTTTCTGAAGGATCTAGGGTAATACTTTATACTTCAAAAGAAGGTTTTCCTGATGAAGCCTTCTGTCATTTTTTCATTATTTACTGCAAAATGCTGTATCAAAATACATTGTCACAGCATTGTTTTGTCTGTGTACAGTACTGCAGGGATGTGGCAGGGGTTTGGTTGGGTTCTTCCCTTCCCAAGGGAAACTCCTGAATTCCTAAATAGGAAAAAAGGTCAAGAACACTCTTGTACGAATAATCTCGTTCAAAAAAGTAAGGATTCCTACAATATGTAACATCAAACTGCTTGCTCAGCAGTTGAGCATCAGTGACAGTGTATTACTGTATTTTAAAGGATTGCTGTGCTGTGTGTTAGATCTTTAAAGTGTTTATCTCCCTTTTTTTAGTACATGTGTTCAGTTGGAGACCAGAGTCCTCCCAGCTGTGACCAGAAAATTCAGTTTTGTTCTCATTTCTCGTTCTGCCAAAGTACTTAAACCTGCCTCTGATCTCACACAGCCAGGGAATATTAAAAGCAAACTAAATTTTAAGAAACATTGGGATATCAGGCTGTCGTTGAGTATACATACAACAGTTTATATTATAAGTCTCATGAAAGTATATTCTTCTGGAGATCATTCCTACCACTACTCGTAACAGCAGAAAAACCTTTATGAAATGAGGGGCTGTCCCCCTAACTTAATTTCAATCTAGAAATCTGCTTTTGGAAGAGTTACAAAACATTTCCATCTCTTCTGATAAGATTCCCCTTCCAAGAGCGCACGGTGTCGGAATATAGTCAGTCAATCTCCATACTCACTCTAAGCCACTAGCAGCAAAGCACTTCAAATGAATTGTTATAACTTCGGGCATTTTATCGAACAAAAGGCTGCGTTCTGCTTCTGTGTAATGATGGCAGTTTTCACAGAAATATTTATCCTCTCCCACAATCCTTTCCACGGATGCAAACTGGGAAATTGCCCATTTAAGAGTCTTCATTTCTGTTTTTGGCTCTGGAGAAACTATAAAAGAGAATTGTTACATTCACAGATAGGCTGTTATTTACATTTTCAAGGCATCCCACCAGAATAACAACAAAACAAAAATCTGGCGAGTTAAGACACGTTCAAAAACTACAGGAACACTGGAAAGAACACTCAACATGTAGGAAACAGAAAAAAAACCCCAAACTTAAATCATCAAATGGTTTCAAGATCACTTGCTGGATATTATTACTTAAAAATCAATGGTTTTCCCAAAGCTTGCTTTCAGATCTGCTGCCATGTCTGGAAATTGGGGGCAGAAATAGTAAAAGCTGTTCCAAATTGAAGTCCATGGGAACTAAAATGAATTTCTTTAAAATTCCCCATTTCAAAATGTATTGTTGCCATGTGTACGTTTGAAAATAGCTAAAAAGTAAGTAGAGATCACTAAAATTTGGAAAAAAGATACCAAAGGTCTTAAATTTACAGCTATAAAACAAATGCTGTTGAGTAACAACAATCTAAAATACAGGAAAAGAAGTATTCTTTACAGTAAATTAAGAACAACAACAAAAAAATGGTTTCTAATTTATTTTTGAGGAAAAAAAAAAAGGATATTTCTTATAAAATGAATTAGTAGAAAAATTTCTTATCCAGAAAGGCCCAAATAAAAAGAAAATGTTTGGAAAACTTGTATGCAAGTGAAGGACTGGGAGCAGCCCGTGTTAGGTGTTAGGATCTGAAAGACTTTTCATGGTGTCCAGATCTGTCACTGTATCAGTGCTGGGCTTCCAAAGTCTGAAGTTAATCAGGACAAGAGATAAGGGAATGACCTCTGATTTTAACCAGCACAAACAGGGGCAGAGAACTACAGCGCTGTCCTTCCTCCCTGGCTGGCTGAAGCAGAAACACCTTTTGATAATTACTTACTTTCAGAACTCTCTTCGCTTTTAGAGAGCTCATCTTCTTGCACTGGAACACTGATGTCCTGAAAATCTTCTCTTCTTTCGGTGAAGCACTCGCACTCCAAACATCTTGTTCTCAGGACTAACTGACCCTGGAACAGTTTCTCCACTAGTTCATAAACAGCCAGCTCTGTACCTAAAGAAAAATACACACCAGATCACTTATCAAGGATGCATTTTATTCAGAGGACACTTCAGAACTTGGCTGTCCTTGGAAAAATCACTGTGTTACAGACATGGCCCTTCAGGGATTCCAGACAGGAAGAATAATAAAGAGAGCTGCTCATCATGTGCAATTCTCACACTATCATCGCATCGTAACTAAACAGGAGGCCTCTTTCCCTCAAACCTTCATTTGTAAGATCTGGTTCTTGTTTTATACCTGAAGTGTGACAGCATCACATTCTGGAAAACCCAACTGTCATCAACCTTCTCAGCACAGGCTGTTGGCCCCTTCAAGAATCATCACACTTGGGGTTTTACCTGGTTTCTATTTATTCTCAGACCTCTCCTCCAACAGTTTCTAAATGCATTGGCCAACTTAAGTCAAATCTGCTGAAGAAATGCAGAACTGGAGAGGTTCTGCATTCCTTCAAGTTCTTCTGAAAATCAGTGGGTGGATCAGCAGGGAAGTTCTGAATCAGTGAGTACTGAAGTCCTGCCAAGGCCCCTCCATCAACAAGTACCTGGGTTCATCGACGAACAAAACCCATACCTGCTAAATAGTGTACAAAATACATCCAGTGCCCTTCCCAGTTCTTGGGAAGGTCGGACATATGGAATAAACAGGAGGAAGGGAAGGAGAGGACGTGGTTTGTAAAAGCTTGGGGCACAAAGCCATGGCCAATGGAGTTTGGTGCTGTTTGCTCCTGACAGTCACCCTCCTTTACACCTTGAACCCACTTTCTATGGATGACAAAAATTAGTCATCATACAAAGCTGGTAATAGTCTGCCTTTTTTTTTTTATATATATCATACAACAATTACATAATGTGAGAGAAAAATACTTAAATTCTAAGCTCAACAGGTCAAGTTATAACACAAATGACAAACAAATATAAATTCTCTTTCATAAAATGATTTTTCAATCCCTGAAAATGTAATTTTGTATTTAAAGAGCTCTTATCCTGGTTTTAATTTCTTACACTAATTTTAAGCCCATGCACTTGTTCACCGACCTTCCTTTTTTGGTTCTTTTTCAGTTCCTTTCTCATTATGGCTTTCCACAGGAGATGCTGGTTCACGATACTCTTCTTTAATACCGTGACCATTTTCACACTTTCCAGACGACTCCTCAAGCTCACAGTCATCGTATTCTCTCCCTGGGTCCTTGGATCCCAAGTTTGTAGTTAGCTTACCCAGACTGTAAAATTTAGACAGGATACTAGGCTGTTTGCATGAAGATTTTAACCAGTTTAATTTAAGCCGCGACTTCTTCTGCGTTGGCTTCGCGCTCTCGTTTTCACTGGAACACTTGGCGATGGCGTCAGTTTGAGTTTCCAGCTTTTCTCCTGTTGCTTTCCTCTTCGACCTGGTTTGTCTTTGATTTTCTTCTGCTGCAATTTGCTCCTTCGATACTTTGGATTTTTTCTTCGCGTTGCCACCCTCAGCATCGCTTTTTCTTTTCCCGTTCCCTTTGAGGAGCTTGTCTTCAGCTGTCTCTCCAACGTGGCTACTTGGTCCGTTCTCCTCCTCCTCAGCAGGGCTGCCAGTTCCATTGCTCTTGGTATTTTGATGAGGTTTTTCCTCCAGCTTAGCTGTAGGCTCTTCCACGGGCAGCTTGTTCAATTCTTCCTTCTTCAGGAGCTGACACGTTTCTTGAATGTTACCCAGGATACACTGCAGAACTTCCTGGGCATCATGCTGCAAGTAGCCTTCATACATAGGGTTGAGCTCTCTATTAGAAACAAACAGGCAAAGCAATGAAGACCAGGTAATCTTTGCTAACTGGCTAGCACAACTTGATTTAAATTATGGTATTTATATATAAAAGCAGGGGAGGATCCTCTCCAGGCCTAGAGAGAAGTCCTCCCTGTCACAGACAGCTTCAGCCTCAGGCATTGAAACACAAGTTCAACTGCAGCTCAGGTCAGTGAGAATATTTATGGCTAAGAACGGCTCGAAATCCACAGCTGAATTTAAGTCCTGTTCTTACAAAATGAAATTTTACATCCAAATTTACGCTATCATCGGGGTAACGCCAAAAAACTGACAAAGATGCCCCAACTTTAAGACCATCTACCTCCTGCAAGTCCCCTTAAAACTGCAGGTGACAATTCTGACAACGTGTCTGAGAGAATCTGTACCTCAGGGTATTCAGCAGCCTTCGCGGCTGAGTAGCGAGCTCATCCGTGTATTTTTCTGGATTTAAGAGAAAGCTGGCTTGAAGCTGCTCCACTGAAAGAATCAAGGAGTGCAAGCTGCAGATCAGCTCGTAACTTGCCAGTGGATCTTCTTTGCAATTTCCCTGCAGTATAAAAAGAATAAAAATCCTTGAGGATTTGTCTCTAGCAAAAAAGTTACAACTTTTTCTCTCCCGTTCTCAGTTTTCTAACAGGCATTTGACATGGTTTTTTTTGGTCTGCTGTGGGAAGCAGGTGAGTTTTGGACAATATATGGCTCTTTTGCTAGTAGAAAACAAACATAAAAGCCAGACTAGCCATTATTTTAAAAACCCAAACCATCTCTGACCCAGCTTCAATTTCTATCCACTCAAAGTGCTGTATAATTATCATCTTAATATCAGAATCAGGGATCTTCACAAATTTCTTCTGTTAAACTTGAGAGTTTACACACTCTCTGAACACTCAGGTTGGAACACAAGTTCAGAACGACTTAAATGTGTCTTGACCTGAAACAGCACCATAGGAAAAAAAAAAAAATACTGCAAAATTTCTTCCAAACAGAGGAAATCCCAGCTAAATGTTGATTCTGCTCCCGGTGCACAGCCTCACTGGCACGATCACGAGTAAAGGACCGCGTCGGGCAATACGTTACCTTTTCTGCTTTTTGCTCTCCTTCATCCTTCAAAGATTCTTTCTTCTTTGAAATGATATTATATAAATGTTTTACTCCAGTTTTAAAACCAGGACAAAAATATAATACCTGAAAATAACAGTTTAAAATGAGAATAATCAGTAAAGTCAGAAGACACTCCACGTAAAATTACTCAAAGGCGGGCTGCGGCGCGCACGCTTCCTGCGCCATCATCTCTCCTCCCTCCCCGCTGTAATTAGATTCCCTTCATACTACATCCAGGCATCTGTGTCCTCTCAAACTCTGAATTTCACCCACCAGAAGAAAATCATCTTGGACACGACCTTACCTGCAGGACGCTGTTAAGGTAACAAGTGTTACCCAGGTTGTTCAAGCCCACAAAAGGCAACATGTTGTCTTTCTTCTCACAGCCAACGAGCGAGGGCGGCTGTGCTGCAGGAACAACCTGATCACTGGGAAAGAGAAAACAGCGCGTGAGGGGCAGTTTTTGACTCCTCCTGATATGCACCACATCTCTCTCCCAGCCATCTACCATCTCCGAGCAGCCTTAGAGAATCAGTGACTTGTAGATACAGACCAAAATCATGTCTAAAGTGTTTCTTAAATTGTCCATCTGGCTACTTCGGGCACTCAACTGTAACAGTTCTCTTCAGCAACCTCCACAAACCCTGAGCCAGGCTTACAAGAAGCAGGCAAATCTGCTGTTAGTTCCAATATAGTTCAAAAAATATCAGGAAATTGATTTAATGGAACCAAAAAAAAGTTTTCTTTGCAATACTTTTCTATCTTCTTCGTTCCTTCCTAAGGCAATGCCAAGGAAAGTTTGTCTAGCACTGATTTTCTACTAGAGTCTCCAGCTCCTGATTCACTTCATTTCTGGCCACCATCCAAAAGGGGAAAGAGTTAAAAGCCAAAAGGAGCCGCTAAAGCTGGGACATTATCTGCAGTGATAACGCAGATACAACAGACACAACAGACCCAACCTCGAAAGTCTCCAACACATTTGTAATCGACCACAATTGAGCAACATCTCCTATTTAAATTTCCTCACACTGAAATGAGTTGACAGATTTGCTCAGGGCTTGAAACACCCTAACGAGCAAGCAGTGCAATCGATCCTTTGACTCACAGCAGAAACAACCTTTAAAGAAACCCAGCATTTTTTTTTATTAACTCATTTTGCAAGACCCTCCCTTTTAAGATCATTTCAATAGTTCAGCATCAGAATAACTACCCAGTGTTAACTTCAAAGAAGCTAACTTCTTCAAATAGTCACAAAAAAAGTTTTTGGCAGCCAGCTGAACATCCGTAGCATGGCAAACTTGTTTTCTTAAAAGAAAATCGTTACAGAAATTCTTTATAGTAATGACTGAGTCGAGTTTGATTAACGTGGCTTAAGGGTTTGCCCAGCGCACGCCGCTGCACGAATGGAGCCGGCAGCCGAGCGGCTGGAGCGTTGTTTACCCGCTGCCTCAAACATCCTGCTCGGCACCGGGCCGCTCTCGGCGCGTAACCCAGAGCGAAACCCTTACGTACATCTCAGAGCCTCTGAATTCTGAGCTCTTTTGCTCATTTTCCTGCGACTCTGTGAAATCCAATGCTCTTTTCGCTTCCTTTTTTTGGAAAAGCTTCAAGGAAAGCCTGTTCTTCTTCGAGGGGCTCCCTCTGGCAGGCCCGGTGCTGTCACTCGGCAGGACCCCGGGCATCTTTCCTGGCGGGCGGGGGAGCGGGGGAGGCGGCCAGCCCGGCCGGGAAGCTGCGCTCGGCTCTCGCACCTGGCACACAGACCCACACGCGCGCGGGGCGCCATTTACTCCTAGTGCGGGAAGCACCGACCGGCGCGGGCGCAGAGCGCGGCCCCCCGCAGCCCCCCGCCCCGCTGTACTCACAAGAGAGACTGGACAGAGCGGTTGGTCTTCAGGGCCTCGGCCAGCTGCTTGACGCGGTTGATGTTGGAGACGATGCCCAGGTTGAGGTTGAGCTGGGCGAGGGAGCGGGACTCGGCCACCCCGCGGCAGACGTGCCCGAAGTCCCGCTCGGAGAGCTGGCAGCCCCGCAGCGACAGCAGCCGCACCGAGTTCTCCCGCAGGCTCTCACAGATATCCCGGATCTCTGCCCCCGACAGCGTCTCCCCGGAGATCTGGATGGACCCCGGCAGCATCTTCCCCCCGCTCGGGGAGCCGCCGCCCGCCGATCCCGTCGCGGCGGTCGGGCGCCGGGAGGGAGCCGCGCTGCACGCTCCGGGCCGGGGCGTGCGCCAACAACGCCGCCAACGCCGCCGCCGCTGCCGCGGGTGGGAGCGGAAGCGGCCCCGCGTGGGGAGGGGTCACGGCCGCACTTCCGCCGGCCGCGGGGCTGCAGCGGCGGCGGCCGGGGGGTGCTGGACGAGGCTGCTGCACGGAGCGGGCGGGGGCTGCGTGTGGAGACAGCAGGAGGCGAGGGGGCGATGGGGTCTGGAGGCCTTCTGGTTGTAAGAGATCTTTGACATCACGGAGTCCACCCGCTCCCGCAGCACTGACCCCTGGCCCTCAGCACCGCAGCTCCACGGGGGGCTTGGAAACCCCTCCAGGGGTCACGGGGACTCACCCCCTGCCCTGGGCAGCCT
>JANHFX010011151.1:0-12848 GCA_027560015.1 Chloroceryle amazona | reverse complement strand
CGGTGCAGGAAGAGCCGGGGCCGGCAGGAAAACCTGAGGGAGCGCAGGAACAGCACACACAGGAAGGAGGCCGAGAGGGCGGGCAGCCCGGAGAGGTTTTAGTGGCCTCAAAAAGAGCGTGGGGAGGAAGAGAGGGTGGTTTTTCGCCTTAGAATAAGCAACTTGGGGCCACTGCTAATCGCTGACGGCCGAGAGCCGTCGTTGCCCGCAGGTGGTGTGGCGAGGTGCGGCTGAGGGCGCCGAGAGCCCCGCTCTGCCCAGCGCCCCCGCAGCGGGCGGGCGCTGCGCACGGGCTTGTTTGGAGGTGGGCGGTGGGGCTGTGAGCGCGGGTGCCGGAGGTTGCTTCTTAAAACAACTGAAAAACCCAGCCAAACAACCAAACGAACAAGCAAAAACCCGACTTAATTATATTCAGAAATACTAAGGTAGTTTGAGTCTTCAAAATTCAGGTGAATGATAATCTGAAATACGTGTTTGGACTGGTTATGTTTTCCACAGACAGTCTGCTTTTTGTCTGGAAATAGAAAAGTTTTCTTTGCCACCCAGCACGCTTCCATAGCGTAGCTGCTAGGCTGAGTATTGTGTTTCCCCATTCTCATCTCCCTGGTGGGAAAAGGCTTTGCTCACTGAGCCTTTTATGTTAGTTCATCCTATTAAAGCGCCTTGCTTTGTTGTCCTCTGAACCCTCTTTAATGCCTCTGCATTTTTCAGCAAGTTTAGTGAAAAGCAAAACTTCACCCTGTATCATTACAGAGTCCCGGCTAGAGTCAGTTCCACTGGAGAAGCATTTCGAGTTAAAAGATTCCATTTTCTTTCACTTATCACCTTAATTGTGCAGGCAAGTTCCTCTCCCTCACACCTCTGTTATGTATGAAAAAATAAAATACAACCACTTTTGCGTGGGAAAGGGACAGCCTCTGAGGTGAAGATTTCCTCAAGCAACGTTTGCAATATGACATGTAAAACCTGTAAGAGAGCTGATAAAATGCAAAATGTATTATTTTTAAGATTAAAAACCAAAAAGAGTTAACACTTTTTGAAACAGAGTTTTAGGCTACTTTGAAGTAACTGTGTCAAGGCAAAGGATTTGTTCAATGGGTGCATTGATCAAATAACCCCGATCAGAGAGAGTGAAACTGCTCAGCAGCTGTGAGGAATTTCTTATCTTGTGCCTAAACCAGCAGTAGAAGTGGGAGTTGTGATGGAAATAAAAAACATCTGAAAGTGCCTGGTGTTCGGGAAACGGCTGGCATGTATTCCTTGTGCAACAGGCATCTGCATGGTCACCAGATTAGAAGAAATCGTTAGACCATAGTTGTGTCTTCCCTGAAAGCAAGAAAGATAATAATGCAGACTTTGGTGAGTTGTTTTTTAATAATAGCACCTCTACAGAATGTCTTTTTCAGGCAGGATCTCAATCCTTCCAACCATGAGGACAGAGTTATGTGTATTACTAGAAACTGTTTTTTTTTCCCTCCTACTTTACAGTAACGGTGATAAAGCAGCATCCAGTTCATCGAAGCACAAGAAAATACTGCAAGTAGCTGGGCAATAAATGAGCTGTCAGACCATCCCCCATATTCAAAATGCTTCACGTACCAGCTCTTTGAACAGTACCACAAAATTCAGAATACTCACTTGTAAACATTCTTATGTATATATATTAAATACATATGTATATTTGTGAGAAGGTGAGAATTCATAAGACCTTGCCCAGAGCTGCTCAGGAAGGAACTGTAGATATAAAGATAGAGTTTACAAGTGAAAATCCTCAGCTTTGTGCCTGTATTACAGGGGAGGATACCTTCCCTTCATTTCAAGTAGGAAATACCAGACTGTTGCCCAAGCCCCTCACCAATCTCAAATTGTCCCTGAAACATTCCCCCTTATGTTCTTGATCACAATCTTGTGCCAAATCTGGTTTTCACATCATGAAAATTGTTACTGCACTGTCTATATAAATTCTACTTCAATTGCTTACAGCAATTCACGTCCCCACCTTCCCATTGTAGAACTGTAGGTACTCAATATAGGCAAGAATTTGTCCAAGACAGTATTCCAGGAATTTATACCAGTGTCCTGCTAAGTCAGAAAGTCTTGGCTTATGCCAAGTGTATCCATGCCTGAGAAGGCAAAACTACCTTTAGCAAACACTTCAGAAAGGGTCATCTGCCAGCTATGATTCAAACCACAGATTTTTCCTGGGTGTTGATGCCGCTTTCATTGATGATTTCATGCAGCCTAGCAGATAATTTTAACCCAGTACTTAGTGATTTTTCTCTAGCCTGTTTTCCAAATATTCATTAGTTATAAAAAATTAGGCAGTTGGTATTTTGGACCCACATTTAGGTGGGAAGAGTTATTCTTAATAAACACTGCAAATGCTATACACACATGTTATTTAATGTGGCTTTGGTCACATAACTTTCCAATCAGCTGTTTTGATGTATAGTTATTGTACCATGTATTTTAAAAATGGATCTTCTCCAAGCAATCATTCACAAAAGCTCAAAACAATTATTGGTCTTTGTATCAGGTTTCCATTATGTGACTAAGCCAGGCTTGGTGGAAGATTCGCAGAGGGTTGAGGGAGCTTTGTCAGCTCTGCTTTATTAAGACTTTTCAATGCTAGAACATTCCTGGGTGTGGCTGATGGGATTTCCTGCCTTTTTGTCCCGAGAAGGTAGCACAGAGGGTCCTAGTGCAAGGAAATGGTTCCCACTTCACTCCAGTATAAGATTTTTTGTTAGATCTGTCCATGCAGAGCACTGCTTGGGGGAGTTTTGTTTGGAAACTGCTGTTTTGATACAACATCTCCCAGAATTGGTGGATGAGCGGGGTGAGGGGGTGACAGGAGGGGGATGGGTACACAAGGAATGTGTCACCATTTTCCCAAAAGGGAGAGAGTCCTTACCATTGTAATTCTCTTCTGTGGATCACACTAATTATGTTCCAAACCTTAAAAAAAAAATAAAATTCAATATCTTAATTTATATACTCATTCCCATTGCTAATTCAGCTCTCTCTAGGCACATCTAATTTCAGCAGAAAACTTGTACTGGAACAAGGAAGCTGTAGCACATGTTCTTATGTCTAGCTCCTGTGTGCAGAGTCAATTTGATTACTGATAAATATAATGGAAAATCTTGTGCATAGTGTAATAATTGAAGGGAGTTTTCTTGACCCTATGCAATTCTTGAAGACTGTAAAAAAGAAATAAAGTTCCATCAGAATAAATTAGATAATAACAAATGAGAAACCTCTTTCCATCTCTACATGCAAAAATGGGTTTAGAAAGGTTTGAGAAAGCAGATTATAGGAACTAAACTTCGATGGATTTGTTTGTTCATTATATCGTTGCAAGTTCTGTTGTAGTTGGATTAATTTAATTTTCCCAGAAAAGCAGTATGGGGAATTATTGAAATACAATGGATGTTTTCCCGGGGAATTTCAGAACCCCATAAATGACAAAGCTTGTTCTTGGAGAATTTCCAGCATTTCAGAACAGAGTAGGTTACATAGCTCTGGTCTACATATCCACATTTTTGGATGCTTTGTCACTGACCCTTTTTACAACATCTCATAATGCCTCAGCCCATGCAAAATGCACTCAGTATTGAGATCTTCCGGGCCAAATTAGGAATTAGGAAATGTTACAGTTGAGTAACCTCTGTATTTCTTAGTTTACAGAGTAAGAAAAGGAAGAATAACAGTATTTTAACTTTATTATGTCCCCCGTTTTGGTCCTGGCTGTCTGCATCGTACAGCAAGCCCAAGGTTTGCTCCTGCTGAGATGCCTGTAGGGCATTCTGGCTGCAGCCCCTCTGTTGCCCAATATACTCCTTGCTGTACCTGCGTCTCACACAGGCACAGGCAATCAGGGAGTTGCAGGGGGGGCAACAAACAGATTTTATGATCATTTTTCCAGCCCTGTTGTATTTCTTATACAGGAAGAACAGCCAGGAAAATAAATAAATGGGACAGGTTAGTCTGGATAATTAAAGCTATTTAATTTCACATAGACATTAGGTATAACGCACCCTTCTGTTCTCAGTTCATTTTCTCTGCCCATTTGTCACATGGCCAATAACAGGACAAAGTCACACACCCTTTTGGTGCCTAAAGAAGATAGTCTGGGGCCTGGGAAGAGTGCTTTCTACATTGCACACTTAATACCTGTGCTCTACACATGTGGCCTAACCTGCTGCTGTGTGGTAACGCATGTCTGCAGCCAAGGAGCTGCAGAATTCCCCCTTAGGAAGCAAGGAGCACTACAAATGGCCTGACTCTTTTTTTTTTTTTTTTTTCTTTGTTTTTCCTCCCCAGCAGGAACCCCCGTTTTTATTGTTGTTATTATTTTATTACAGTTATTGTTCCCTATCTGAATCTTGTCTACATGCATAGATGTGGCCTGTCTATGGAGGAAACAGATTTCAGTCGTCATGATCAAGAGCATAGGAAATGCTTCCTATGGCCCAGTGCCACACTCTGGTGCAAACACATTTCTTTTATTGCTTGAATGATGTAGGACTTTGAGTTCCCTACTAAAACTGGGCTCCCATCCACACAGTCACCTCCATAAGGGAATCAGTCATTTTCCACAAAGGCCCCCGGTGCAAGTAGATGAGATAGATAAGTGAGGGATACAGAAACAAAGGCAAAGGGAAGTGACTCACCTGTTGGGCTATCAGCTACCAATAGAGAAAGGCTGGGGGTAGTCACCAGGGGCCAGTGACACAGCCATGCTGTGACATAGCTCATCCCTTGTCACAGGATCTTAGACCCATGTGGGAGAAACAACCTTAACGCCTGTAAGGCTTTAAGAGCAGCAAGGCTCCTTGTTTGGATAAGAACACCCCTACAAATTCAGAGATCCCCATACATAGCCCCATCCCTATACTTTGCCTCTTTTTACTCACTGGTAGGAAGCACATCGAGGGCTTAACTTGGACTTTCATGGTTTATATACTCTTGGTGCTATGCACAGGAGTGATTTTATCCCTGGGACAAAGCAGTGCTTTCCCTCATGACTGTCAACATGCAGAGTAAACCATCCCTGCCCAAATGAAGGCCTGAGCCAAGAGAGACTTTATCTCGTGCACAAATACAGATTTGACATTTTTTCCATCCCTGCTCAGGTCACTAATTAAAAGCCTAGGAAGTGAGCACACATGAAATCATTCCTTCCGTACAGGCAGACAGATGGATAGAAATTCCAGCCTGTTTCCACTCTTTTGTCTTCAGGGCATTTTTGGAATTTCCTTCAGGAAGTGAGGTTATGACCCAGAACCTTCCTCAGTGAGTAGGCTCTCATTTCCCACAGTAAGCCTAGCACGGTGATGACATACAGTACAAGAAGGTGAGGTTTATCTTCACACTCCAACTGCATCCTGTATGAGCTCCGTGGAACTTAAAAGTAATACTGAGAGGGAACAGCCACAACAGAGGAAATGGAAGTCAAGCCTTTGGAAGAAGTAATGCAGTACCTGTTCAACTACGCTGCCATGGTCTTCGCTGGTGGACCCAACAGAGCTGCAGCAGTTAGATAGCTGAGGCCACCATTCTAAATCTGATAAATTTCCTCTATGTTTGCAGTAAGAATTAAACTTACAATTTGTATTAGTGGCATAAGTGAATTATTTCACTTACATTAGGCAGTCACGATAAAACTGTCAGGCAGCTGGGTTTTCTTTCTGTTTGTACTTCATTAGCTGTTGGAGAAGAATTGCTACTGTAGAGATTCTTTTAATGGCATTTCATTGATACAGCATGCGCTGAATGAAAAAATATATTCTAGTGTTCATTTTGTATTTTACATTATCCTCTAAGCAGCATTATGCATCACATCCCTGCAAAGTCACCAATTTCTGTCAATAAGAAACCACACCTGGCATGAGAACCCCACGGTAGTACAAAACAACTAATAATCTGATAACAGAATCTTTAAAAAAATCAGTTTATTAATGTTTAGAAGTCAATAAAGCTATGTGCAAATTGAACAATAGAAGTCAGAAACTTTTTAAATACTATTTTTTAAACCAGAACCCCCCCCCAACAGTTTAATTGCACTGAAAGTTTTACTACAAAGGCAATACATTTTCCTTACAAAATACCACTTCTAGGAATTGCCAGCAACTGTAAATCAGTCAATTTTTCTCAGCTATCCTAGATATACCACTTTTGTTACAGTAATACTCTAGGTGCATGAAGACTCCTGCATCTTATTAACTTATTTACATTGTACACATTCAACCCCATTAGCACAGGTTAGGAAAACAGAGGAGTAAAAATGATGCTGTAAAACAAATACATTCAATTTAATGACAGGTACTTCTTCCAAGAACTGATAAAAATACAGACATCGTTGCTGAAGTTATAAACATTAATAAAATGTGCCAAAAAGTGTTGCATTTTGTTATGGAAGTGCATTTATCTATAGTCATTTCACTTCAACTTTCCTTTTATTTTTCTGAAACTCAAGATACTCCAGATTGTTAAACTGATCTTTACCTTGGGGAAGAGTATGAACCAGACAGCAAAATGCCCCTTCGTTTATTAATTCTTCCTACTTAAACAAAAATCCTGCTGTTGTCAATGCTGTCTTACACTATTCAATTTACTTTCAGTCATCTTAAAGAGAAATGACCTTTAGTTCTACTTTGCATTTGTCACGATAATGCAGTTTATTTAATGCTATAGAATAACACGGCAATCAACATATGGGGCCAAATGCTGCTCTGAGCTATGCCATAAAGTCTCATGCAGTCAATGGGATTGTACAGGTGAAAGTAACTGCAGAGCCTGGGTCATTGTCTTCAAATGTAAGATGGACCAACAGCAAAAATTCATAGCTCTGATCTTGCTAAACAGAACCCCAGCAGCCTTGGACTCTGCACATAAAGCCTTATGACTAAACTAAAAACTCTGGGAAGTGATGCCAAATTATGGTTGTACATGGTCTAGATTATATTTGTGTGATCTTTTTCCTTGTTACGTGCTAAACAAACAGTTCTGACCAACTATTCCAGAGCCACCACTAAATTCAGTATAGAAGGATCTTTGTGTCAGTGGTTTGCTGCAAGTAAAGGAGAAATAACTTCACATTCTTTTCACAAGGGGGGGTGGGGGGGAAATCAAAATCATTCTGCGTCTCCCTCCTCCCCCTCTCTCTTTCTCTCACACACACCAGGCATCGTTTCACCAAGGCATCAGTCTTTCAGAGTTACTAAGGAGATTTCAGGATATGAATGAGCCTGACAATCCTGAGCTGCCTCAGTGCAAAGACAAAACATGCTCCCGGGAGAAAGATTTTCAAGCCAGAACAGTCTGTCCCATTTCTTGAACCCCAGCCTCGCAAGTGCACCATTTTCCTCATTAGAACTAATGCTACTTGCTCACTTAGCCCAATGCTGCTGCTGTGAGCAGGAGGCGTCTCAGCTCCCTGATATCAGGGGAGGGCTCTGAAATACACCCCCGTGGTTACTCCTAAGATGATGAGGTAACATTGCCTGAAGACATGATGGTTTCAGGTCGGTCGCCTTCCTCTTTCTGTGGGTGGGAGGAGTTGTCGGATTTACTTCGGCTAAACTCCATCCCTCCAATGATTGGCCTCTTGAATTTGGTCCCAGAATCTGCTGGGGAACATTTGCAGCAGCACAGAATCTTGATGAAAGCCCTCCGCATCTCTTTGTTTGTCAAGGTGTAGATGATAGGGTTCGTAGCTGAGTTGAGCACGGCCAGTACTAAGAAATACTCTGCTTTATAGAGGATTGGGCAGGTCTTCACTCTACACCCCACATCCAGTAAAAGCAAGATGAACAAGGGAGCCCAGCAGACAATGAAGGCACTTAGGACTATGATCACTGTCTTGAGCAAGGCTAGTGACTTTTCTGAGCTCCTAGTAGCTTTGGTAATGTTTTTCCGAAATGTCAGCCTGCGGCTCCTAGTCCTCACCATGGAGTAGATCCTACAATAGAGGACCACGATAGATAGCAAAAGACCAGTGAAAACAGTGGTGCAAAAGAGAATATAGTGCTTGTGGTAGAGAGGCAGCACAGTGGAGCAGTTGGACAAGAGGCTGATGCAGTTCCAGCCCATGATCGGGAGTCCCCCAAGTATCACAGAGATAACCCAGCAAGCACTGATCAGCAAGAAGGAGCGGAAGCTGTTGCTGCCATTATGGAGCTTCATCTTCAACATGGTGATGTATCTCTCAATGGCAATGGCCAACAAGCTGAACACAGAAGCTGATAAGGCAACGAACATGCTGCCTTCTCTTACAAACCACTGGGAGGGGGTGAGGCTATAGGTTTTGTGTCCAGATAGCAGGAGGTTGGCAGTGTAAGCCACACCAGCCAGCAAGTCTGAAAGAGCCAAGTTCCCAATGAAATAGTACATGGGTCTGTGAAACTTCTTGGTTTTCCAAATGGTGAGTAAGACAAAAATGTTCTCTAAGATTATAAAGCAGCAAATGATGATAAAAACCACCGATGTCACTTTTATTCCACTGTCCGCATTCTCATTTAGCTTTCCCGTGTAATTATAGTGCTCTTTGATGACATAGTTGACATCAGTGTTGGCAAGGTTGCTGACGACCTTCAGCGGGGCGGTGGTGCCAGAGCTCATGGTGCCCAGCTGGGCGCCGCTTTCCCAGCAACCACCGGACGGTGACGCTGAGCGCAAACCCGGTGGCTGCCCCGCAGCTCCTTATCCCCGCAGCCTGCCTGGCACCGTTGCACGGCCTCAGAAACCACAGTCCTGAGAACAAGAGGCACAAAGAGCAGAGTTAAAAGAAGAAAGGCAAACAATGTAACAAATCATAAACTGGTTAAGATAATCTCTTAGTTTAATTATGTATCAGAGTCACAAACATATACAGATGGGAATCAGTTTCATTCACCTGCTAAAATACATTTAAAAGATGGTTAAGTGTATTCAGTAGGTGAAGATAATATGACCAAAAACGTTCTGCTGTACAGAGCTGAATAGGTTAATTGGAGTTGGCAAGGGCTGCTTTACTGGACTTCTTCCAATGTGAAAGATCTCAAAGCTCCCCAGCAGTAAGATCTAGTGTATCTTTTTCTTCAGTAGGAAACACACCATGTAATACAACAGCAGAGATTTAGAAAGGGAAAGGGCTTGACTTCATTTAACTGCAATGCATGAGCCTGCATAGAAATTACTTCATGTGAGACCTATATTCTCCTCCATTAACAAAGTCTGAATATGTTTGGAAGGGGACAGTTATGCAATTTACTGATTCCATCTCGAACAGCAGTGAATTTGCTTATGTATATATAAGCAAGAGACCATCTCAAAGCTGTAAACAGGAAAGGGGTGCCCTTACTAAGTAAAAAAGCCTTTACAAAACCCGGAGCAGTAAAAAGTTTAGAAAAATCAAGAAAAAAATATGTAAAGAAGCTAGACAACAAGCCTGTTTCATGAGTCTGAAACAGAGGATGGCAAAAAAATACCTTGCTTTTGAAATGGGCATGATTAAGGAAGGAATTCACACACATAGACTCTCTTTGCATATAAAGATTTTCTACTGGATCTTTAAAGAGAACTAAAGACGTAAAATCATGCGAAGAAAGAACAGCCCAATTGTTAAATTACAGTCCAAGCGGGACAAAGCTGGAGGTGCGGAGCCAGTGTGCACTGCTCCCTGTTCATCTCCCGGGATCCACCCCGCACCGCTCCCGTCCCGTCCCGCTGCTCACACCACCGCTCCTGTCCCGCGGCACCAAGCCGGGCACGGCGGCCCCTCGTCTCTTTTGGTTCGGAGCTCCGGGGGACGCGCCGAGAGGCGACCCGCCGAGAGGCGACCCGCGGCGCTGGTGGTACTTCGCGGTGGCCTTAGGCTCCGCAGGGGCGGCCCCGCGGGCGGTGCGCGGCTGCGGCTCCCCGAACCTTACCTCGCTTAAGCGCGGCGCGGAGCCCGCATCGGCCCTGCACATCTTGCGTGTCCGCGGAGCAACTCCAGCGGCCGGGCCGGGGGCTCGGTGGTTTTAATGTTTCTGCAGCTGCTGCTCTCCACCCCGTTTACGATTATTCCCTTCTAACTCCTCCCTGCTTGCGGCCACAGGGCGGCTCGTGTGAAGGACCCGCACGCCCAGCCCAGCCCAGCCCTGCCCAGCCCGGGAGCTCGCAGCGCACCGCAGGCGGCCGGGGCATCCTCCCCGCCCCGCCCCTCCGGGGCCCTGCGCCCCGCCCCGAGAGCAGCTGTGGGCGCAGTCTTGGAGACCAGACCACCAGAGACCCCCCCGAGACCCCTCCTGAAACCTCCCTGCGTGGGGAGAGACTGCCCGGGAGCCCCCCGGTCCCACCGCGCGCCGGGGGGGATATCTCAGTAAGGCTTCCCATGTCCAGTTCGGGTTTCCAAGGTGCTGATGTCCCACCAGCAAGAGGCAAATCTTTGTCCACGTGCCCCCCGCGGCGCGGCGGGGTCCGGCAGGAGGCAGAGCGCTCCCGTATGGCACCACTTAGCCCCTCGGCGCACGGGGCCAGGGCGAGGGTCGGCTTTTGTTAAAACATCTCTTTCCGCGGCGTTGAAATAAACTCATCGAGCCGCCCGTCTCGTGAACGCGCCCGTTCCATCCGTCTGCGCCGAGCCACCCGTGGAAGGAAATGGATGAGGCCTTCAAAGCTTCGCCAGTCCCCGGAAAATGAGCCAGTCCAGTTAACAATAAATGGTGGCCGGTCGGCGCACACATGAGCGCTCCGGTGAAGAAGAAAAGAAAAGTTGAGCTTAATGAAGTCCCCGCGCCCGCGTCCCTGCGCGTGGACAGGAAAGGACGGGTGGTTTATAACTGTTTATTGGAGTTAATGGTAATAAATTCCTCACTTGTGATGCATTAACTATAATGTTTTCATTACGTGATGATTTAGGTTTTCCCTTTCCACGTTGTAAATCATCTTGTCCCGGTAGCACAGCAGGTCGAACGTCTGACAGAATGTTATGTTTGGGGGAGAGAAATAACAGGGGAATGACTTGCACAGATTATCTATTTATATATTTCATACGCTGCGCTCTTCTCTGGGTTTTTTTCATGGAGGACTTAAAAAACCCTGCGTCCCAGGGAAGGCTGTGGACGGGCAGACGGACGGACAGACCCGTCTGAGCGGGATTTGCGCGATGCGGCTGCGAAGGGCCCGTTTCCATAGCAACTCCCCAAATCCACTGGTGCTGAAGGGGTTTTTTCCCCCCCCTCTTTGCTGAGTGTGAGCCCTTGGCTAATGAGCTGTGCAAATAGATATTGAGATTTAGTGTTTTTTATTTTGCAATTACAGACTTAGCGATTTGGAAGGAAACTTTTGGGCCAAAGGCTCTGTCTCCTCTTTGGGTGTTCTTTTTTTTTTCCCTTTTTCCTTTGGCAAAGTTGGTTCGACTTCAAACTTGCTGTTACATTTTCCAGACAGAAATAAAAAAAAAATAATAATAAAAAGCCACCCATAAAAAGTTGGAGGCTTTTTTCCACCCTCTCAGGCTAAATCCCAACCCAGTCTACAGTCAGCTGTTTGCCGCCGGCCGTCTCCTCTCTCGTTTGCTTATCAATCATAAAAACCACAGTCGGGGGCTCCTCCGAGGAAGCAGCGACGAATCCAACACCAACGCGGCGCCCGCCAAGGGTCCCTCTGCACGTCCCCCGCCCGCTTGCGCCCCGTCGTTAATTGCAGCCCCCGAGGTCGTTAGGGGGCAGCTCAGTTAATGAGGCACCGCTCAACCCCAGGTGAGAATTGTGGTTTTCTGGAGCGACTTCCACGGATTCCTGGCCGCCAGCTCTCGTCAAAAGCCTCCGCCGTTGCCCGGGACCGGTTAATCTTGGTTCGTGTTTTCAGTACTGGTTTGTACTGGGTGCTGCAGGAGAGCATTGAGCAACTCCCCGCCTCTCCCCGAGCTCTGGGCTTCGCTGCGGTTTCTGGATGGGGTTGGGTTGGGAAGCCTCCCAGTATCCGAGGGCTCCTGAGCCTGGGGACAGCTGGTCCCGATGCTGAGCACAGGGATGTTTCACTTGAGATTTTCCACTCCGTGATTTGCTGCCATTGATTTTTTACCACCTCCTGCTTGCTGACCGGCTTTCCACCGTGGTGCTTATCCTGGGTTAGATGCCTACACCCTGAATTTTGCTTACTAGCCTCTTCTGGAGAGTCAAGCTGAAGCCCCAATAAATCTCCTCTGCCGTGCCTCGCCTTTTCTCCATCTACTTTCTTATTTTCCTCCTCAAAAAATGCAATAAAATTAGTCTGGCACAAGATCTATTTCAGATGATCCATGTTGACAATTGTTTAGTTCCCCATTTTCTTTGAAATAGTTGCTCATTTTGTTCCCGTCGTTATAAATGATCCCCAGCCGTTTCCAAGGCGCTGAAAGCATCGCTGACATTCCCGAGGCACGGAGGGAAACGCGTCCGTGGGGCACCGAGGGCCTTGGAGCCACCGAGGAGATGGGCTGTGACTCAGGGCGGGGGGATGAGGATACAAGGACCAGGGGGACCGTGCTGATGGATGGTGGCTCACCGCCCGTGACAGGCATCTGCCTGGCACTGGAAGGGTCCTGCCCAGCTGTGCCCCCTGGATCCGGCCACCAGCAGCCGGAGCCGGGAGCTGAGGGGCCAGGCTCAGTCCTGTCCTCCCACGGGGGACTGGTCTGTGGGGAAGATCTACCTGGCAACTTTTTAAGGGTACCTGGGAAGGTGGCCTGGGGGGGATCTGTACTGATGTGGGTCATAGAATCAGAGTCATTTGTGTTGGGAGAGCCCTTTGAGCTCATGGGGTCCAACTGCTCCCCCAGCACTGCCAGGGCACCACTGACCCCTGGCCCTCAGCACCACAGCTCCATGGGGGGCTTG